>JAGFBZ010002569.1:0-110438 GCA_018398805.1 Hirundichthys speculiger | reverse complement strand
TTTCAGTCATTTGCTATGCAGGTTTAAAGAGGATAAGAAAAACTGTTGTAAAAAAAAAAGAAGAGAACTGATACAATGTTTTTGTCATTTGCTACTAGTTCAAATCTACTGTATTGAAAAGAGCATAAGAGAAGACACTACAGTATTGTTAAAAAGGAAAAGGCTGGGTTTGTGTAAGAGAAATAATAAAAATTTTTTAAAAAAAAATCAGTAATTTGTCTGTAAATTACTTTTGTGTTGTACATGATTCGAATCGTGATTTGAATTGTATCGTGAGTTGAGTGAATCGTGGCATGCCTATTCGCGACACCCGTTTCTTTCAGGAAGTTGTGGCCTATATTCACAGTGAGTGAGAGAGAGAGAGACAGGAAATCAGGACAGACAGAGAATGGGGAAAACATGCAGCAAAGGGTCACACGCTGGAAGTTGAACCTGTGACTGCTGAAGGAGGTCTCTTGTACATGGGCTGCCTTCCCTAACCACTGCAATACTGGAGCAGCCCCATTTTTATGCTTTGCAAAGTCTAACACAATCTGTTTTTCTACATTCCTATCCTTGATACCAAACCTGCCCATCACTTTCTCATCATCATCTCTGTTGCCTTCTCCAACATGTCCAATGCAGCTTTAATTGACCTATTGAATGTTATGAGCCTTAAAAGGAGAACATAGTCTGAAATAGTGAAATAGAGAGTGATTTAGGGATTTTGTACCGTGTCACCAGATCATTAAAGTTTAGTAAGGTGTTTTCACTATTTATATCATTTAGTACATATATGGCATTACACATCCATGGGCCTCATGTAAATCCCTGACAATAAGGACTGACAATACGACAGAGGAGAGTTTTTCACCTTCTCTCCCAAGTGCATTATAAAAGTCTTTAACAGAAGCTTTTGACCCCAACCAGTGTCCTAAGTGCTGCATGTAAAGGACCAATGATGTAATTTGAAGTTTAGTAAAGCCCGGCTTTCCTCGAGTTTCAGCCTTTGTGATGTTAACTATTTAGTTTATTTAGGGGCATCTGTTGTTCTACATAAAAGACTTAAGCAAAGACTCCATCTTATTCCAGTAATTAGCTAGAGGAGGTAGTGGTAGCAAAGTGCTTATGAAATTATTTTGAGTAGGTCATTTATTTTAAATACTGAGATCCAAGCTGCTACCAGATGAAGGGAGAGGTATCTATTTATAACTATCTTCACCTATCTTTTTTAGGATAGCGCCATAATTAATTTTCAAAATAGTAGACACTATAGTGTTATTTGAACACCGAGATAAGTCCCTAGTTCTGTAGTAGTTCCGCGTGTGATACTTTCTGCATTTTTGTCTATATTAAGAAGCATAAGGGCTGACTTTTTAAGATTAATAGGTTGAAAAAAAAAACATTTTATTCATTTGATCTGTGTGTTGAAGAGAAGTTAAAATAAATTACAGATTGTTATTGTTATTGTTGAATTTAAAGAAGAAATCCTAACCTCAATCTGTAATTCATTTGAAATTATTGTTAATTGGAAAAAAAATCCAAACTTTTCTGTAAATGTGGGTTATACATGAACTAGATAATCTTGTGCATCATCTGTATATACTGCAAAATTACCTTGAAAGTTAGGCCTTATTCTTGGATCATAGCTGACCATCAGACGATTCAAAATGTTGGAGGTAGAGTTAGCTGGAACTTGGGCCAAATCTTCAGGTGACAATTGTCTGTTAAACAAGAAAATATAACAGAAGACGATGCATAAATAAATATTAGAACAGACAATAGTTTAAAATGATATAAATCAAATCAGTGGAAAAAATTAATTGTAATGCGTTATTTTTACTCCCAAATGCAAAATACCTATTACATTAATTCAATTCAAGAAAATGGTATTAATGCCCAAAGGGAAATTCATAGTTGCAGTTTCTGCCATTATTTAAGTCTCTTCAAATGGTTATAGCTGTGGGCAGGAAGGATCTCCTGTTGCTGTCTGTGTTACAGTGGATATGAAGAACCTTCTGACTGAAGTTGACAACAACATACTTAGGTAGCAGCCTTTCTGGTCTGCAGTACTTTTACAATGCAAAAGAGCTTTTTCTCATTGTCTCACACACACACAGTCTCACACGCCCATGCATACACAGACACATTTCGTTGAGAGATATATTTATTAGATCAAATTATTCCTTTAATAGGGGACCTGTGTACCGTGAAAATGGTAACCACTGGGTGGCAGGTGTCAAATGACCCGGAGAGATCGTTGGAATCAGCTCAGCTTCTAATCAATAATCACTATTAACTCTGTGTGTTAAAGGAGAGACGGATGTGAAAACAGAAAAAGTGGTAATTGATGTGATTTGGAATCAATCTATAAGCCATGACATGGGTGATTCAATAATTCAATGATCAGAACCGATGATTGATCAGAAAGATGTATTCGGTATGATTTGGGTCGGGACTGTGAGTCTCTGCTTTCAGCGGCTGAGTGGAGGTCACTGTGTACTCAGGGGAATAAAAACAACTGATATGGTGAACAAAAACAGGAGAGGAGATAGCAGCCGCGGGTGAGGTAATGTAAACACGAGCCGGTGGTAACTAGTCTAAACAAGTGAAGTAACAGTAACAGAAGAGAGGTGATTTTACGTGATTTGTAAGCAATTCCTAATCAATGAAATGTATGAAATGTGTGTGTGATTAGTCAAGGATCAGAAACAAAATGTATTAGTGATTTTTAATTTTTAACATAGTGTATGTTAAAGGGAAAAAGTTATTTTTGTTGGGTCAGAAACGGACAGAGACAGAGAAGAGCGTGTTCCTCGCTGGAATGTCAACAAGGCCGAGTTTCAAAACAATTCTGCCAGCTCCGGGCCACCAAGACACAACAGTCACCCAGGTGTAGCGGAGGCACGCTGACCTCAGCATTAACGCTGTGACTATGGACTGTGCAGAAAAGAATGAAATGAGGCGCACATTCTGTGGTTAAAGCTGAGTTAATCCAGCCATGGCTCAATTAAGGACATTATAAGACAGATGTGAAGTAGAAATCATTGAATAAGGATTAGCGTTAGCTGATAAGCTTTAGCTTAACGAGCTGTATAGCCAAGAAAAACAAGGTAACCTTGAGGCTTGTGTGTGCCATGATGTCATGATGATTAAGGTGAACGCCCCTGCCAAAGCTGTAAACATGTGAGGTCATTGTGGGATGTGTGTTATGCATGATTATGTAAAATTATGCACGCCTCTTTATATGTGAATAACCAATCAGAAGTGTCATGTGAGTTTGAGGGAAATTATGTATGCATATGCAAAGGTGAGAGAACCAATCAGATGAAGGCTGGTGCGGGGCGAGCAAGGAGAGAGAGAGCGCATAAAGAGAGAAGGCAGAGGGACTCTGGGTGGATTCCTGGAGCGATTTTCAGACGAAGAAGGACTAGCTGAAACCTGGACGAGCGACCCCATCCGAAGGATTAACTGGAAGGATTTACTTCAAGAAAAAGAAGACAGAAAGACGCTTGGAACAGGATCTACGGATTTTTCCCAATTCTTGAAGGAATAATTGGAGCCTTTTTGGTTAGCCTAGCTCACCGCTAGTAAGGAGGAGGGGGGGGGGGCCAACCAGGGTTCCCCGGGGGCCTGACCAGGCGCTCTCTCTCTCCACCCTGCCCAGCGGCCTTGAACCCGCATGCTGGCCACATGCGTCTCTCAGCTGTCCTTGGACCAACCAGATGAACTGATTCGTAAGCCACAGCTTTAATTTGCCTCTGTATGAAGAATTATAAATTGTATAACCAATCAATGCTGTTGCTTAACCTTGCTAATCTGCTTTAATAAATATAAAAACTGTCATAAGACGTCGTTGTGGACCATTACATCTGTATTCAGAATTTTGAAGACTTGTTTATGCCTCTGCACTAACACACAGGTTCTTATGGGTTATTTAGCCACATTTTTGTCAAATTGTCCCTGAGGCTCGCTGTCCGAGCCGCTAAAGTTTCCTAGCCTGTAACAAGAGCCCAGATCGTGAGAGAAGAGCTGCCGTTAACAGACGTGACCGATAGCTGGACTTCGAGCCACCCGGCTATTCCTCTGAAGGACAGTTATTGGAGTGAGCGGGGCATACGTTTGGAAGTAGGCAGTGAGAGCTAGGCGTATCTTCTCGACACCAGCTTAAATAAGTGTTGAGGAAATCTAGTGAGGGACCTCTCCTAGACCGCAACTTCTTACCCGTAGGATGGAGAGCTGGTCCCGGTGACAGACTCTGCTAGTCAGAGACTGAACCAAAACTGGGGGATTTTACATTTGGCGCCCGAACAGGGACTTGAAGAAGTGAATTTCAGGTCCAACCGATTTGGACCCCCCGGATAAAAAGTGTGCAGCAGGAGGGAGCCTGCGCAGGCACAGAAGATCGACTCCCCCGTGAGGACAGCGAGGGAAGCCGAGCCCGCAGTAATTGCAGGAGCAAGCGGGATTGAAGAGGAGCGAAGGTCGACGGAGAATTTCTAGAGGAAATCCCAAGACTGCGTGGAATAGCCAACCAGTCTGAAACTCATCCCTGACCCCGATTTGGTACCTAGGGAGGCTTTGAGGGACAGACGACTTGATCAGACAAAGACAGAAAAGAATGGCGACAGAACAGAAGAACTCAAGCCCAGAAGAGGATGACCCAGGTTTGGGACCGAGCACTGCAGGGACCAAGCCACATGGGACGGCCTCACCAGTTGGGACGGCCGATGAGGCGAACGAGAGGAAAGAGCATTTAGGGTTGTGTTCTATGGAGGTGGCGTGGCGTTGTGGGACCAGACCGTACGCCAATGGCTGGGGGGTGAGCTGGGGTAGATTCAGACTCCCTGCGAGACATGGTGGACGGAAGCCCTACAGGGGGCGCCCAGGACTACGTATGCCCTACCCGGCCTGGCGGTATGCGAGTAATGGTCCTGGTCCACCCTCTTAAAGTGAACAAAGCAGCCGATGTTGGAGTGATGATGAAAATGGTGGGGGGCCAGATACTCAGGTCCTGGAGGCAGGAAGGACCCATAGGGCTGTAGTGAGCCCCGCCTGCCAATACGATGGGATTGTGAAACTATTAACCCAGACTGCAGGCTTGGATTGTGTCCTGGTAAAAACTAACTCTAGAGCAGCCTCTTGTCACCGTGAGAATAGAGAGACGGCAGAGGAGCTGAAGAGACAAGCCCAGGAGTACCGAGATAGGTTAGCCCAGGGCTCAGGGCAGAGCGAGTTCTTAGGTAGCGACCTTGAGGAAGTAGAAGAGGGATCTGAGGTGCAGAGCTACGCCTCCGAGCCCGCACCTAACCCGAGGGATGTCGGGACGGTGGATACAGGAGGGGCTGAAGACTCGCCCGAAATGACCCAGGATCTGCCAGAAATGGCCCGGAGTCCGACGAAGGAAAAGGAACCAACTGAACCAAGCCTCAGCTCGGAGGGAGAGTTGGAGGAACGGCAGAGGCTGCCTGAATTTGTAGGCCACCCGTCCACACCATTGATACGGGGTTGTGTAGAAGGCATGAACCGGGATTTGCGCCAGATGCAGCTCGGGGATGGACCTAGCCGAGGAGATAAAGAGGAGAAGGACAGGGGTGGTGATGAGCTCTGGCAAAGGAAGCGGACCGTAAAAAACGGAAGAGGCACTCCTCCGAATCACCGCCACCAAAAGGACGACTAGAAAAAGACGCAGCAGAGGAATCCCCCAGGGTTGAAACAAAGGCGTGTCCCCCCAACTTGGCCCTCCTTTTCCCCTATAGAAGGGATCGCCCCGGACCTTGAAAGGTGCCCCCGGAGGCGAAAAGAGTGACCCTGAGGAATGGAGCCCGGGCCTATAGCTACATAGGGAGCATCGGGGGGGTCAGCAGTGTGATGCCCTGATATAATCTTACCGATGCTAAAGGGGAGGCCCACCATGCTGAGGTGAGAGATCAGCTATGGAAGGCCGGAGAGGGCATAGGGCAGGAAGTCAGGCGACTCAATATAACCCGGACGGGGGTAGGCATGGCAAGTGGGGGACATCTGCCCCATTATGCGATAGTTCATGTGAGAATTGACCAACATCAGGGAGGTCCGGGGATGAAGGAGTACTGCCGGTGATGAAGAGGCCCTGGAACGGGGTCTGGGGAGGCGAAGGAGATAGCAGCCAGGAGGTGATGATAAGCGTTAATGGGTTAAGAACAGGGAATGTGTCCTGGGGGATGGCCGAGATGGCGGCGGTTGCGGCAATGCGGATGGACGCGGCTAGGTGTCACATGGGAGACCGAATCGAGGAGTATGTGATTCAAACCTCCCCAGAGGATGAAGAGACCAGGAGACGACGGGCACTGGAAGCCGTGATAGGGATGCAGGGGTTAGGAGGAAGAACACCGGAGTCCCGGGGAACGCCCAAAGAAGTCGAACCCGGAGCCCCTGCACCAATACAAGAAGAGTTTATCTTCATTGGGGGAGACTCGCCGAGGGCCCCGCCTGCCGCAAAGAGAAGTCGGGGAGCCGAAGGGGAGAGCGTGACAGCGAGGACCCCACCCGACGTGGAGATAGCGACGGTAAGTCCTCGGCAGGGACCAACACCGCCATCTGGGAACCTACTGGGGACAGGTCCGGTGGAAGACTCGGAGGGAGGGAGGAGATGAGGAAGAGTCAGATGTGACCCAGCCTGTGCTCCCTGGCTGAGAAGGGCCGTGAGATACCGAGGGGAATTGAAAATGGCGAGACGCAAGGGAAAAGAAGAAGCCAGTAGAGTTCGCCAATGTGAAGGTGGTAACCGCAAGGATGGCCCGAGACCGGAGTTGGGGAACCCTAAAGACCAGAGATGGCAGGGAGGCATACACCCCAGAGGTCGGCCAGAAAAGGTATGACCTTCCATGGGAGTGGGCTGAGGACCTGGAGGCGAACCTGACCCTTGGGAGTAACCCACCAGCGAGGGAGTGGGCTAACATCCTGATGACTCCCTCATCAACAACCCTGGCAGTATATAGGGAACTGACTAAGGATTTCGGGGAGCCTACTTGGCTGTTACCCACGATGTAATGCTGCGAAGAATGAAGAAGGCAGTGTTGTGGCAAGTCCGGCGGCAGCTGGAAGCGGAGAGCGCAGGGCTAGCGATATCTCATCAGAGGACGAGGAGAGACAGGTGAAGCCTCCGGTGAGTACTGCAAAAACCAGAGAAAGAGAAGCAGGTTGGGTGCAGTGTATCCTCCCCTGACAGCTTCTAAGAAGACCATTTCAGGGAAATCCAGAAGATCAACACCCTGGTAAGGGCAAAGGAACGGATGAGAAGACAGCAGAATACCTGCAGGCGATTTGGGCCCAGCTAACAGCATCCAGTGACGATGAAGAGGCAAAGAGGTTATGGTTATGCCATATCACAGGTGATGTGGCAGAGAAAGGTGAGGCGGTGGTTGAGCTTTATAACCGTATAGTGTTGGAAGACATGAGAGATGAGGAATCGTTCCTGGCCCAGTGCAGGATGGACCTGGCCAAAGGGAGCACTCTGACCCAGGCCTGGCACCGGATAAAGAGGACGGTGCCTAGTGACCGGTTTGTGAAGGTCTGAGGGTGGTGACAACAGGCCACGGGGGTGAGGTGAGATTTGCGACGATGCCAATGACAGGACACACGGTGACCGCCCTGGATCAGGTGTGAAGGCGTGGGATCTGGAAACCAAGTACTACGAGGAGAAGAGGAAAAGGAGACCAGGCCCTCCGCCAAGGAGTTAGGGAAGGTAGTCGATAAATCGACCACGCAACCCCTGGGGTCAAGACAGAACGAGAAGGCGCCCCCGCAGCAAGGGGCTAAGCAGGACCATCAAGGCCGACCCCAACCCTCACAGAGACCACCCCCACCTTATCAGCCCAGGCAGCCACTGACCCGGAGAGCAGACGGAAAGCGGGGGGTAAGGTGATTATCTGCCAGTCGAGGAGTACAGCAAGCTAACACCAGAACAGAAGGAGGCCCTCCGGGCTGCCGAAAGGCAGTGGGGGGGCCCCGGAAATGAGGGGGCTTAAAGGCGCGGGTCACTCCGGGAAATGCCTACTGGAAGGGGAGAAATCTACGCTGATGTGGACGGAGTTCCGTATTGGTGACACTGGAGCTGAGGTGTCAATGACCCGCAGGAGCCTTGAGATAGTAGGACACCTGAAAGTCCAACTTGCCACCGAACCATCGAAGAGGTGCCAGTGGAGTGTGGAACGGATATTAGGATTCATGCATACAACTGTATGCACTTTATTGTTGTATTGTTCAATACAATTCATTTTTGAACTTGAAAAAAGAAATTTGTGTTTTATTCATGGAGATAAATTAGCATTAATTGCTATACAGGTCAAATTATGGGGAGATAATCGAATCGAAAACTAATCAATCGGATTTAAAAATGAATCGTTAGATTAATCGATGCATCGAAAAACTATTTTCTAGATTAATCGATTACAAAAATAATCGTTTAACCCAGCCCATATATATAGCCCATCCAGCCTATATCCTATCTATCTATCTATCTATCTATCTATCTATCTATCTATCTATCTATCTATCTATCTATCTATCTATCTATATATATATATATATATATATATATATATATATATATAGCCCATCCAGCCTATATATATATATATATATATATATATAGATATATAGATATATATATATATATATATATATATATATATATATATATATATATATATATATATATAGATATATATATATATCTATATATATATATATATATATATATATATATATATATATATATATATATATATATATATATATATATCTCACAGCCTCCTGTAAGCAAGCTAACCCTAACCCTTTTGTATTCTAAAATGTTTATCATTATTATTAATAATAACAACAACGACAATAGTAAGAACAACATCTCCTCACAGTTTTGGACAATGACAAACTTTTTTTGTTCAAAACTAGACATCGGTGATGGAAACTTGTGAAGCTGATGATAACTTTTTACCAGAAGGCGTGACTGCAGTGACCCAGCAAAGTTTGAGGTCATGTCAAAAATCGCCATGAAAGAGAAATTGTATGCGACTCGGTCATACATCGTTTAATCAAGTCCAAAGTTGGTGTGTATAATTGTAGTCCAATCCTGAACACATCCACACTGTAATTTTTTGGAAACAGTTGTAGCACCACCTATCGGCAAAAGGAAACGTCATGTTTAGTATTAGGCATCCCTGCTCCTGTGGGATGAGCTGACACACCTCAAACACAGTTAATCAGTAATTGAGACACTGAAGATAACTGGCAGAGAAAAAACTGTAACACTAAACACATTTTTGTGACACCTAATTTTTCAATCACCAAAATGTGTCTGGATATGTCAGCATGATTGATGATTTTTTTTCAGAATTTTCCAGTCAATGCTTGAATTTTTTCCCAACCACTTTACCCACCATCATTTTTTCTCATTTAAAATATCAAACATAATGCCAAAGATTTTACACAGGTAGACAGCTTAAGATATCAGAATTTTGCTGTATTTATTCAAGAATTTTTAAGACAGCCTGCTGATTTAAATGAATATTTTTAATATCAACCTAACTTTTCTGCAAACTTCTTTGACAGTTGTCAAAGCACAACAGTTTGAAGACTGAGGGGTGGTGATCAGCTGTTGAGAGGAAGGTGGATACTGTTTGTAAGCCATAGAATGGTATCTGGCACTATCTTGTGTGCCATTAATTATTTATGCCTTCTTAGTCCTGAGTAGGGTCATGAGGATCTGCTTGACCTTATCCTAGCTCTCTTTCAGTAAAAGGCAAGGATGCACCCTGGACAGGTGATTATTCCAACATCATAATCCACTCAGATCAGCAGTGGTGGTTCAATTCAATTCAATTTTATTTGTATAGCAACTGTTACAATGACAATTGCCTCTAAGCGCTTTACGGAGACCCAGAGCATGACCCCCGAGCAAATATCATTAACTAAAATTATAATATTAAATCCAAATCAAGGATGATGGCAATTAAAAAAAAGGGGTGGGATTCTAGTATATAAAGGGGCAAGGGACCTGAATACTTGGATACTCACTCAATTTTGCATACACATCAGGCCTTGTGTAAAATTATATATTTTATGTGTTATGGGCATTGGTGTAAAACAATGAGCTCAATACCTCTACTCACTTCAGGTTTATGAATGAGCCCCACTACATGCTTTCATCTACATAGATGAAATTTGTGTGACAGCATGGTTTCCTGCAGACCTTATTTGGCCAGGCGCCCCGCCCGGCCTGAAATCTCGAGCGCCCGGGCTACAATGTCAGAAAAAAAAAATGTCGGGCAAAAAAAAAAAAAAATGCAATGCATGCAAGCGACACGGCAGCGCTTGAGAACTGATCAGCGCACATAGGTTTGTGTTATAATGAATTAATGTTGATTCTCTAGTGCTGCGCTGTTTGCCTGCAGTGCATTCTGGGCCACCTCTCTCTCTCTCTCTTTCACACACACAGTGATAACCTCTCTGTCGATCACTCACGTTTGACAGCTCACGTCTCGTCTCACTTTCAAGTTTTCCTCCGCTCGCTTTTATGTCGGTCCGTAATTATTTATAGTCAGTAGAGATTCTGGTAAACTTTATTCGTAATAGACCTGGTGCTTTTGTTTTGACCAGACAGTGCGACCTCTCACTGCCGTTTTTTTTTTTTTTTTTTGGTTCGCCAATTCATTAAAGTGACACACGCACACACTAATCAACATTATGTTTAACTTTGTCAATAAAAGAAAAAAAAGAACATTAGGTATTTAAACTAACTAACTAAATAAATAAAGATCAATGGGCACACTGCCTGTCATCTGGACTCCAAGCTCACGTAGCTTCACTTGACAGCTGTCACTCTGAGGTGATTGATGACCAGTCCGCCCAGTCAAAAAGGTAACGCCTACTGTAGCATCCCGGTTGAAAGATAGTCTCTCGAACTGATGGTTCACAATCCTTTTATTGCATAGCCTTGTATGTGAATACACCGTAAGAGCTACAACATGTACAGAACAAAAAGAACACCATCAGTAACTCAAATAGCCATACTATAAATGTGACCATAAAATAACAAATAATATAAGACCATATAAACCTTTGTCTTTACATTAAACACAAGTAATTAGACGAAGTAAATCAGTGTCCACTAGGGGGCATCAAACAACCAACCTGCACACTTAATAGAAGCCAGCAAGCTCTACAAAATATAACAAAATATACATTTACAATATGAAACACTAATAATAAACAATACTAACCTTGTTCCTCTCACAACCAGGTGCTAAGGAACTGTTTGGAGCTCAGAATAACACCTTGACAAGCGTCTTCAGTTCTGAACAGTGGAGCACACTCTCTATATACACCGGAGTTGGCGCTTCTGCCGTGCAGCTTGCGACAGAGGATATACGTCACTCACTATTCTAAGAGTTTCAAAATAAAAGCACAGACTCAGATAGTTTAGCGGAAGAATAATACAACTTTTAAAACCACTTAAGAACAATGATAATATCAATTGCTATCACAAAAATAGGGTCATTTACACTCCCACCAAATTATTACTGGTTTTCATCAATTATTGGATGTAAAGCAGGAATGATTTCTAAACTGTGACCTTTAATTTCAATGCTTGAGTTGAAATGTCCACAAACTATTTATACTGTAAAGGATATGTTCGCAGAATGAAATTGATGATTAATCAGTCTCTAGGAGCAGGATCAACTTCTGTACTGGACGTTCAACAACGGATGGCTTGCCAGAACGCTGTCCCTCCTTTCCTATCTTCCGATCTCCAACACGAATCTTTACTCTCCTCACTAGTCCGTCTTTATCAGTCACTGTCTCTACAACTTTAGACAACTTCCACTCACTGCGAGGCAAATCTTCTGTCTTTTCCATCACAATGTCACCCACTTTGAGGTTTCTCCTTGGAGTATGCCAGCGTTGTCTGGTGGCGATATTGTAGACGTACTCTCTTCTCCACCGGCTCCAGAACTGCTCTGCCAAATACTGAACACGACGCCATCGCTTACGAGCATACATGTCCTCTCTGATGAATCTGCCAGGAGGTGGTGAAGCTGCAGTGGATTTCATAGTGAGCAAGTGATTAGGTGTTAGTGGCTCTGGGCTGTCTGGATCGTTTAAGTTGTCAACTGTGAGTGGACGACTGTTCACAATAGCTGCTGCCTCATAAAAGAACGTACGTAGAGAGGCATCGTCCAGACTGGCTGATGAGGATGAGAGAGTGGAACTGAGAATATTCCTCACTGTTCGGATCTGTCTCTCCCATACGCCTCCAGCATGGCTTGCATGAGGAGCATTCATGCTAAAGTCACATTGATTCTCAGCTAAAACCGTGGTCAAGCGATTAGCATCCACTTGCTTGAGAGCTTCTTTCAGTTCGTTTTTGGCTCCGACAAAGTTTGTTCCTTGGTCGCATTTTATGTCACGTACCGGTCCTCTTATAGCAATGAAACAACGGAGTCCATTTATGAAGGCATCTGTTGACATGTCATCTAACATTTCAATATGGATAGCTCGACAGCAAAGGCAAGTAAAAAGCAGACCGTATCTCTTTTGTGTCTTGCGTCCTTGTTTGGTGAGAAACGGGCCGAAACAGTCCATTCCACAGTAGGTGAAAGGTGGTGATGGATCCACACGCTCAGGCGGCAAATCTGCCATTCGCTGTTCCTCTGTGAACCTTCTGAGTTTCCGACACATAAGATGCGATGCCACAGCTCTGTTGATTCCTGGAATCCAGAATCCATTTGATCTTATCTTGTTAATAGTCATCCCCTTTCCCTGATGTTGGACCTTCTTATGACAGTGGGCAATTATTGCCTTTGTGATGTGATGATTCTTTGGTATAATGATTGGATGTTTCAGTAAGCCAGGGAGTGATGCATTTTTCAGTCTTCCTCCCACCTTGAGGAGTCCATCTTGATCAAGAAAGGCATCCATCTGAAACAATTTACTCTGAGAGGGAAGTTGAGTTACTTTGTTGAGCAACTTTATCTCCTCTGGATACACTTGGCTCTGTAAGTCTCTAATGATAATGCAGCATGCGTCCTCTCGTTCTTGTACAGTGCTGTGGCCTGTTGACTTATCATTCCTGGCAGGACGGATGAGATGAGCGACAGCCTGGATTGCTTTTGACCATGAAGAAAACCTTGACAAGCGGTCTGAGAGACTCACCTGTTCCTGTGTCTGTGTATTTAGAGCCTGAATCCTCTTGACTTCAGGGTCTCCAATTTGTATTTCTGTGCTAACATCTGTAGCCGGAGGTATCTCTTTCTCGTGTAAGAACTGAGGTCCTGTGAACCAACTTGATATGAGAATCTCACTTGCACTTGATCCCCTGGATGCGATGTCTGCAGGGTTGTCATGGGTTGAGACATATCTCCATTGCTGAGGAGAGGAGCTGAGATGTATTTTCTGTATCCGGTTTGACACAAAGGTGTGAAAACGACGGGCCTCATTGTTGATATATCCCAAGATCACCTTTGAATCAGTCCAGAAATATTCAACAACATCTGTTAAACCAAGCTCCTCCTTCAAAGTGTTGCTTGCTGTGGCTGACACAACAGCAGCTGCCAGTTCTAGACGAGGGATTGTTGTGACTTTGATTGGAGCCACTCGGGACTTTCCCATGACCAGAGTACAATGAACATCACCATCTTTGTTCACTTGTCTCAAGTATGAACACTGTCCATAACCCATTGAGCTTGCATCAGAAAAGTGGTGTAGCTCCTTTCTCACCACTTGTCCGAAACCAAGAGGAACATAGCAGCGTGGTATGGTGATTTTTTCCAAATTTGCGAGATCATTCTTCCAGCGCTCCCACACTGGTTGCATATTTCCTGAAGCACCCTTTTTCCAGTGAGCAAGAAAGGTGCAACTAACCCCAGCGGGTCAAAAAGCGAGGCGACTGTAGACAGGATACCACGTCGTGTCGGTGGCTGGTCTTTTGGGCAGACACAAAATCTGAAGGTGTCTGATTCAATGTGCCAGTGGATTCCCAAGGCTCTCTCTAAAGTCACATTCTTGAAGACCAGGTCCAGAGCTTTCACTCCAGCAGCGCGCTCAGATGGATGTATACTCTCTAGCACAGCCTTGTCATTACACATAAACTTTTGCAGTCTCAGTCCACCTGTAGCACAGAGCTTCTGAGCTTCCTGTGCAAGTTGAATAGCATCATTCACATTTTCCACACTAGTGACACCATCGTCAACATAAAAGTTGACGATTCCGATCAAAATTGCCCCACACAGAACTCCTTTTTGCTCTCTACATCTTTGCTGTAAAGTGAGCTGTAATGGAAAGCACGCATGTGTTGCACCTGTCGACACGCCCCTATGAGCTGATTGAATTACATAGCTTAAAAACATAATTGACTGTTAGTATTAATCGGTTAGAGTTACTATTATCGGTTAAACTGTTAACCATGTGCATCCCTACTAGACATGGTGATCAACAATCAATTGTTGCACTCTTGCTGGCCTTTCCGCAGGTATTTGGCCTTGAAATACTGGCTAATTAACTTGCTGGTCAGGGCTGATTTCTTACTCCACAGGCAGATAACTCTCTGGGCCTCTCTGTAGGCCTGTCTGTAGCGTAAATTGTAACCGCATCTGAACTTTCAAGTTTAAAATGCTTAACCTTCCGAAGGTGCTGCACTTACTACAGCCTCAGGGGCACGTAAGTGAAAGGGCGCTTAAGTCAGTGGGAGAATGCGACAGAGGGGAGACTAAAGTCAACTGCAGAATGTGCACAGCTCGAAAAGCGTGCAGTGCGAAAAGCGCGCAGCTCTTCTCTCGTAGGAGAATCGAGCCCATTTGTGTAGTGTATTTTTTTAATTGCTTCATCAGATCAACCGAAGGTTGGCAGAAAATATAAATCAGACATAAATTAGACAGAAAAGCATTCCAGTAGTTACGTCTTCTGAAAATGAAGGCTGGATGAGCTTCTGTAAATCTGCTTTCGAAATCAGATCTCTGATTTTATTTGTTTGAGATGATTTAAAAAAAACTTTTAGTTACAGTCTTGATGTGGTAACTTAGAACTCAGGTCTGAGTAGATTCCTAAATAGTTTTTTGTTTTCATACCTCTGGATTCTAGCTGGGCAGCAACTTTTATCCTTGCCATTTTATTGCCAAATATAAATATTTCTGTACTGTCTTTATTCACAACTGGAATGGGAAGGTGGTGGGCACCTGGGAGCAGTGGCAATGGGTGTGAGGGCCCAATGAACTCTGCTTTAATTCTGTTATTTATAGTAGGTAGTTTAAGTATCTTAAATTATCCACTACACTCCACAGCTGTGGTAACTTACCTCTGTCTTCAGGCCTAGCAGAGACGTTAGCATGCCCAGAATGGAGTTCAAACCAACCTCTCGGGCCAGCTCTGGTAGTTGGCATGAATAGTGCAGCACATCTTTCAGAATGTTTACAGTTAGCCAGATGGTCTGAACTGGAGCCTGTGACTGCAGCAACAGAGAGTCAGTGAAAATGTGAGAAAGGTTTGTTAAAATGGTCATTTTCTGCAACTGGAACGGCGGCTGTGTGCTGAATAGCATCACAGCTTAGGTAGCAGGCTAACACATATTTATAAACATCTGCAATTCAAATAAGCATAAAATAAACACTCTGAAGTGTAATGTGACTCTGAATGGACCATGGACTTTCTGGGGAAAAAAAGTATCTAGCTGTTATTTTATATTATGTGTTTTTAACACGTTTTATGCTTTTGTACTTATGTTATCAATAAAGTTTGGTGGAAGTAAAAAAGTAAAGAAGTCTCTTGGCATCAGAAGAGTTTTTAAATAATTCATGCATTTGTGACTTCTCAACATGATTATTGTAATAAATTATTAGCAGGATGCCCAATTAATTTGTTGAATAGCCTCCAGCTAATCCAAAACCCAGCAGCACAGGTACTGACAAGGATTAGCAAGAGATATCACCTCTTCCATGTTAGCCTTCCTCCATTGGCTTCCCATAAAATTAAAATCAAATTCAACATTTTTTTACTCACATATAATGCCCTCAATTGCCAAGCTCCTCATTATTTACAAGACATGATAACGTCTTATGCTCCTACTAGAGCTCTGCGCTCTTATAGTGCAGGTTTACATCTAGCTCCAAGAATATCCAAAAGTAGATTAGGGGGATGGCCCTTCTGCTATCAGGCACCTTTACAATGGGAACATCTACCAATTTAGGTAAATTCCCATTCCTGTTTTCACAGTCATTGTTTCCCTGCTTCAGCGCATCTGATTGAAATGAATGGGTCATCAACAGACTTGTGCAGACCTGGATGACAAGCTGATGGTGATCTAATCAACTGAACCAGGTGTGCTGTTCCTCAGAAACATCTAAGACATACAGGACACAGGCCCTCGAGGACTGACTTTGGACACCCCTGACCTATGGTCATTAACTGTAGGTCGTGACCAAAAGAATGAGATTGCGGATCCAAGCAACTCAAGTTTTCTCCGCAGGGTGGCTGGACTCTCCCTTAGAGATAGGGATGAGAGGTTCAGTCATCTGGGAGGGACTCAGTGTACAGTAGCTGCTACTTTACATTGAGTGGAGCCAGCTAAGGGTATCTTGTAACGATGGACCCTGAAGGGAGGCGGCCCTGGGGCAGATCAAGAATGTGTTGGAGAGATTTTATCTCCCTGGCTAGCCTGGGAATGCCTCAGTATTCCCCCGGAGGAGCTGGACAAAGTGGCCGGGGTAGGGAGATCTGGGCCTCTCTGCTTCAGCTGCTGCCACCAATGACCCAAATTTGAATAAGCAGATGTTAGCCTTCAGGTGTCAGTGTGGGTATAATTTGCAAACTTTGTACTTCATGTTGAAAAAAAAGTGACATTTTTTACAATTCATATGAGACAGGATTTCAAAAGTTATTTTTGAATACATTTAAAAATTCTGCTCCAGTCACTAAAATTTAACCCATGTAAACAAGAGAAACACACTAGCACAACTCTAGCACCTATCTCTAAGTGAGCAAAAAATGCACACTGCTTCCCATTCAAACCACTATCTTTAATCCATAACCCATTAAAAGGCAGAAATCATGCATCATCTGATTTCTGGGCTTCAGGGGTGGACTAGTAATCTGTGGATTCTGAAAAAGTCCAGAACGGCCGTCCGGTCTACGGCCGTCAGCCCTGTTCAATAACCAAAATTTTCAGTCTATCAACTAACAACAGGGGGCGCTAAGACGATCATTTATCATTTATAGGCCTAAAAACCAACAAAGCAGAGTAACGTTAGTGTCTGTCAACAAGATGGCAAGCAGAAAAGGCAAGGAGAAAGGTGGACTGGAAAAATTAAAACTAAAGAAAGCCAAGTAAGTTTGAGGAGGAGAAGTGTTTTCCATTTTGGCACTATTTATCTTTGTCTTGTCCTTTGTGGTGCGTGGTGGTGCAGTGTCTGTGGAACAGGCTACAAATGTTGTTTAAAGGATAATTGGTACCCTAACTAATCCCAGCAGCATTGCATGGGGCAATTTAATTTTAAAAATCAGTATAATGTCAGGGTTCTACAATGGTGTTTGCTAGGTGGTCTAGTGGTTAAGTGGGTGAACTCTCAGTTGTGGGTTCAATTTCCAGTGTTGTAATATGTTGTTGTGTTGCTTTTTTAGCCATTGCTTTCTCTCTATCCAATAAAGGCCATTAGTAGAAAATATTTTAACAAGATGCTGATATGACATATAAAACATAACCTGCTAACTACTGCTGACCAGATGGTGAATAATCTACTCTGTTGGGTTCATAAATGTGTAAATCTGATTCTGATGGAGTCAGTGCCTCACCAACTATTAATTTCACCACATGTCACTGGTTATGAGGCATTATGTTTACATATCAGAAATTTTTCATTTCAAAACAGAAAAGGAATATTTTAAATAAATGTATGGTTTATAAAGCTACTTTGTCATCTTTGACTATCTTACAGTATTTTTGCAGTATCAACAAGAGGTCGGTAGGGTGTCCTCTTTTTGGGGGTTTTGTGTCACCCTAGAATAATATTAAAATAATATGTATGTATATCTATAACATGTGTCAAGCAGTCTAATTTTGAAACAGAATAGACCTAAAAGGCTAAAAATGTAATGAGATTTAGGAAAACCAAATCTGTTTTATTCTTCTTGTCTGTAGTCTAGGTACCAAATACAATGTTTATCCAAAGCATTAGAATTTTGGAGGAATAAGTACAGATTTGATGGCTGTCACTCCAAGTAATGCTAATAAAACAAATGTTAATCAAGCGCATGTGACAAAGATTTTTTTTTTGCTGTTTAAAATGCAAGCATATAAGTAACTGTAAAATAGCAGTAAAAAAAGAAAATGTTTATGTTTAATTTTGTTTTGTAGATGCAAGTGATGTGTAGTTGTTCTTTAATATAAGTGTTCTTCAAAAAACAATCATAAATAGTTTGTATGTGTGGGTGTTGTTATGACAATATATCAATATACCCCCCCCAGTCACTCAGCCATGTGACATCACTCTTATTATATTTGTATAAAGTGAGAAAATACATGTTTTTCCAACAGAAAAACAAACCGTTCCTTGCTCCCTTCTTCACCAAGGCTCTGAGGCTTAATAGGTTGGGTATGGCGACAGCGGATGTGGGCACCAGCTACGCCTGCTAGATGTCAGTGTAGATAGGGAAGTGTGCATTTTTTGCATACTTTGTGACCAGGGTATATACCGCAATCTTTGAGTCAAATTTACTACCATTTAATACCTTTTTTTACTACCTTCAGATTTTCTTTTACAACCACTACGACATCGAGCTGCACCAAGTTACAATCAGAAAGATTTTTTGACATGCAAGTAGATTTTACTTTACTTGATGCACTAAGTCTTCAGCCTTCCCATGACCCAAGAACTGAGACCCGAAGTATCTGGACCGAACCTCTCCATCCTCCCAATAATGGACATGGATGTCCAGTTGTTTCTTTTTGTTTGATTGTTGAGGCTTTCGTCTAACATAATCACAAAGGCTCCAGCCTGGCTGGTGTTTTTCGTCAGCTCCTTTTTAAAAAATGCCCCGAGGCCAGATCGAATAATGTAACCAGTTTTGTCCTTGCCACAGGTGAACGACTTGGCTACATCTGAGTAGTCATTGTGCTTGGTAATATACAAGATGACCAACAATTTAAATGTGAATTTTAAAAAGTAAAGGTTATTAAGTTATAACTGAAAACATGTAAACTCAGTCAGGCCCATTAATCTGATTAATTTAGCAACTACTTAATTCAATAAAGGGCAATTTGTACAAGAAAAAAAAACTAATTGTAACTTCATCATTTTTGTTCAAAACAACGGCAAATTAATTTATAGGAAATATAGTGCCTTGCAAAAATATTTGGCCCCCTTGAACTTTTCAACTTTTTGCCACATTTCAGGCTTCAAACATGAAGATTTTTTGTCAAGAATCAAAAAGTGAGACACAATTGTGAAGTGGAACAAAATTTTTTTTGACATTTTAAACTTTTTTAACAAATAAACTGTAAAGTGGGGTGTGTAATATTATTCATTCTCCTTGTGTTAATACTCTGTAGCGCCACCTTCTGCTGCAGTTCCAGCTGCAGGTCTCTTGGGGTTTGTCTCTATCAGTTTAACACATCCAGAGACTAAATTCTGGTCCATTCTTCCTGTAAAACAGCTGGAGCTCAGTGAGGTTGGATGGAGAGCTTTTGTGAACAGCAGTCTTCAGCTCTTTCCACAGATTCTGGATTGGATTCAGGTCTGGACTTTGACTTGGCCGTTCTAACACCTGGATACGTTTATTTGTGAACCGTTCCATTGTAGATTTGTCTTCATGTTTTGGATCATTGTCCTGTTGGAAGATAAATCTCCGTCCCAGTCTCAGGTCTTCTGCAGACTCCAACAGGTTTTCTCCCAGAATGCTCCTGTATTTGGCTCCATCCATCTTCCATCAGTTTTAACCATTTTCCCTGTCCCTGCTGAAGAAAAAGCAGGCCCAGACCATGATGCTTCCACCACCATGTTTGACAGTGGGGATGGTGTGTTCAGGGTGATGAGCTGTGTAAAAGTTTGATTTTGGTTTCATCTGACCAGAGCTCCTTCTTCCACATGTTTGGTGTCTCCAGGTGGCTTGTGGCAAACTTTAAACCAGACTTTTTATGGATCTCTTTGAGAAATGTCTTTCTTCTTGCCACTCTTCCATAAAGGCCAGATTTGTCCAGTGTAGGACTGATAGTTGTCCTCTGGACAGACTGTCCCACCTCAGCTGTAGATCAGTTCATCCAGAGTGATCATGGGCCTCTTGGCTGCATCTCTGATCAGTCTTCTCCTTGTTCCAGATGAAAGTTTAGAGGGACAGCCGGGTCTTGGTAGATCTGCAGTGGTCTGATACTCCTTCCATTTCAGTCTGATTGCTTGCTCAGAGAGCTCCTTGAGATGTTTAAAGCTTGGGTAATCTTTTTGTATCCACATCCAGCTTTAACCTTCTCCACAACAGTATCTGGGACCTGCCTGGTGTGTTCCTTGGTCTTCATGATGCTTTCTGAGCTTTAACCAGAACCCTGAGACTATCACAGAGCAGGTGCATTTATACGGAGACTTGATTCCACACAGGTGGATTCTATTGATCATCATCAGTCATTCAGGACAACATTGGATCATTCAGAGATCCTCACTGAACTTCTGGACTCAGTTTGCTGCTCTGAAAGTAAAGGGGACCAATAATATTACATGCCCCACTTTTCAATTTTTTTTTTTATTGTTGAAAAAATATTTAAATATCCAATAAATTTCATTCCACTTCACGATTGTGTCCCACTTGGTGTTGATTCTTGACAAAAAATTGAAATTTTATATCTTTATGTTTGAAGCCTGAAATGTGTCAAAAGGTTGAAAAGTTCAAGGGGGCTGAAAACTTTCACAAGGACCTGAACAATCCATTGGGTCTGGACTCGTCTCCTCTTTAACATATGTAGTTGCAGAGGCAGTTATTAGATTATTAGATGTTATTATTCTGGATGCATCAGTGAACCTTTACATTTAGTATTTTTTTCCATGTTTTGGGTGGTTGATTCAACAACATTCAGAGAGAAAACGTCCATCCTTAGAGCTGATCAGACAGACGTTTCTAGAACTCTGGAGCTGTCATGTGTGTTCATATAACTGGCCTGCTGAGTGGAAACGGACAGATTTGTAAAGTGTTTTTATTAACGTTGCTTTTTTTTTTTTAAACACGCATCTACAGCGGGTGAGTGACCGTGAATGATCAGTCCCGTTCCACAGTGAACGAGCACGCGCGTATTTTCAAGTCGGAAATCAAACCGTTCATCGGGGCCGCTACGTCCGCAGCGCTGTGGTTGTTGCTCCGGGAAAGCAGCTGTCCGTGGGCTCCGACACGGACAGCTGCTTTATACCCGGCGTCTCCTTCGTGACGGCGAAGAGCTTTTTTTCTTTTGCTGCTATAGACTAACTTCATGGAGCACAACACAGTCAGGTACCAGGCAGCTTCTGGCAGCAGTTCCCAAACCGGCTCTGTCCCCTGTTCCTCTGTCCCCTGTTCCTCTGTCCCTGTCCCCTGTTCCTCTGTCCCTGTCCCCTGTTCCTCTGTCCCTGTCCCCTGTTCCTCTGTCCCTGTCCCCTGTCCCTCTGTCCCCTGTTCCTCTGTCCCCTGTTCCTCTGTCCCCTGTCCCTCTGTCCCCACCCAGAGACACTTGAATTTTACCTCCGTTCTTCTGATTGCGGGAAAAAAAAAACCACCGGCTCACCTCGCCTCCGTTTTAAGACCACTCAGAAATAACGTGTTTCTGTGCGTTGTGTTTTTTTTTTCTTTTTTTCCCTAAATCAGAGTCAAAAGCCGGAGATCCGGCACGCCTGAATACTTTAACCCCTGCGCATTCGTTTTTGAAGTAGCGGCGCAAGCAAAAAAGGCAAAATAAAATAAATAAATCCTATTTCATAATAATGAAACAGTCATTGCCCAAAAGAAAAAAAATTATACCTATTCTTTAGAAATAATACCTTTTGACCAAATTTATCACTTTTTAAGGCCATTAAATTTTGCATTTTTCATTTATCACTTTTTAATACTTTTTAAAACCCCACGAAAACCCTGGTAACAGATGTGAGTAGTTTATATTATAATATTTGAGCTGGTACAAAGTATATTGATGCAAATTGTTTTTACATTAATTTCTCTGTGTGCAGATTATGCGTTTTCAGTGGCTAAGAAGACCCTTTCTGGGCCTACAACCATAGGGTTAATGGATGGATAGATGAATATTCTATCTGAATAGAGAAACTTAAATAAAAGCTAATACTCACCTATACCTGTAAAAAGTGCTTTCAATAAAATTTTATTTTGAGGGAAAAGAAAAATCATATGCAAAAAAAATCCCAGAAAAACCTTAGGAACAGAGGCTACCTGAGTACTGTGAAATGGTGCCATCTTTATTTGCTAAGTGGGACTGCCACTAGATAAAAATAGCACAATGAAATTGGACCACTTCTGGTAAAGAAAGCAACAAGGCAAAACAAGTGATACAGATTAATTTTATGTCATTTTCTACCATTAAACAACTATGGTGCTCTACTGCAATGCTGTAGATCACATAGATCTAAAGTAGGCATGCCACGATTCACTCATTCACTCAACTCAAGATACAATTTGAATCACAATTCAAATCATGTACAACACAAAATTAATTTACAGGCAAGGACTGATTTTTTTAAAAATATTATTTCTCTTGCACTAATCTAGCCTTTTTCTTTTTAACAATACTGTAGTGTTTTCTCTTACGCTCTTTTCAATACAGTAGATTAGAACGAGCAGCAAGAGACAAAAAAAGAAAATCAGTTCTCTTCTTTTTTTGACAATACTGTTTTTTTTTTTCTCATCCTCTTTATACCTGCATAGCAAATGACTGGAAAGTGAGAAATGTTTTATCAACTCTCAAATCTGTCAAATCCTGTTTTTTTTTTTTTTTTTTTAAACAATAGTCCTACTGCCCTCTTTTCAATAAATCCGTACAGTATCAAGATTTTTTTCCTTTAGTACATAAGTCAACTCTACTTTAAGCCAGGCATTATACTAAGGCAGGGATTCCCAAAGTGTGGGCTGCGGCCCCCTGGTGGGCTGTCGCGGTACTGCAGGTGGGCAGTGAGAGGTCATTAAAATTAAACAAATATGTTTTAAATCCTCGATCTTTTTAAAATATGTTTTTATTTACTGTAAAATATTAACAACATGATTTAAAAACATTAGGACGTAACAAAACAAACCAGTTAAGTGTTATTCTACTGTCATCTTAACTTAATATGACAAGCGTCACCTTATTTGTTGACCCCTTACATTAATATCAGAACATGGTTCCTAGTCCTGTATGTTGATCACAGTTGTGATTCAAGGTTTCAGTGGGCCACGGAGATTTTTCACATTTCAAATTGGGCCTTGGTATTCTGAAGTTTGGGAATGGCTGTACTAAGGCATTATACAAACATAACAAAACTGGTCTTTTCTTACACTCTTTCCAAATCAATCATCAGAGAATGTTTTTTTTTTTTTCTTAATTCCTGAGGTAGATAAGCCAGGTACAAACTAAGGTATATTTATTTTTGTGAAATACCAATTTTACCAATTAACCAGCTTGGCGAGTTCGACCCCCGCCATGACTCACGCTTTTCTTTTCTCTCGCTCACTATCTGCTTGCTGGCTGCTGCACTGTTTGTAATCTGCATAGGCAAGCTGCACACCCCGCCTTCCTGTCGTGGCTGGAGTGACGTGCTACGTCACACGTAGCACCACATATAGTTACGTTGAACAAGAACGTAGTAGTTTAACTCGAGTGCGCCTTCTGCTGGCCTAGAGGTCACATCGCAATTCATGGCTTAATTAAATCGATTTGAATTGTATTCAAAAATCGTGGCATGCCTAATCTAAAGCAAATAAGATACACATTTATCCTGCAATAATTCGGCATGAGCGGAAGGACTAGACAGGGAGAAATGTCAATGTGCAGCACCTCACAAGAAATGGCATCCTATGTTCCCATAATTCCCATCTAGGAAAAGAATCAGCACTGATGGCTACACAAAAAGTGATCCTCTCTGCATTGCCTGGAATAACTGGAGGAAGCCACTAATGCAGGGAAGACCAAAAGCCACAAATTGTAGAAAGCCCCAGATGAGTGTAAAGTGCTGCCTCCTTATACGTCATGTTTCGCAGTACTTGGGTAGCCTCTATTTTGAATTTAAAGACAATATACCACTAAGCATTTTTGTGAAAGGTCTGTGTGCATGCATCATACTTGTATGATCTGTTGCAGAGTGCGCAGCCAGGAAATGCAGTGTTGCTGGAACAGATCACTGGTGCTGTCTTTAACCAGCATAGAGAGCAGACACAGACCCTCAAACCTGTTCACATATATGTGCACACAAACACAAAAAGTCATGTTTTCATCAGAACAAACGTGAACACATGTCCTGTACATTTTTCTGAACTACAATCTTCTTTTATCTGAGAAAAAATGTCAAATTTTAGTACGTTCAGTTTTCAGAAAAGCTAGTTCCTGCAGTTTTTCTATCCTGAGTAGACAGTTGTAATTAATAATCAGGTTATCCAAAGGCATCAATGTCACATTATGAGTAGCCATATAGGTGTTGTTTTTTTTTTAAACTATAAACATACTGCATAAATAGTGGCCAGTTGTGCTTTGACGCAACTGTGTGCACCTAAACACTGCCAGTTATTCGCCGTTTCCGTCTGATAAGTAAAAACAATAAATCGACACAGGAAAAAATAGAAAATAAGTGGCGTTATTACAAGACCCATCAAATTCTCAGAGGGGTATCCGGCGACAATTTCTTACCTGGTCTTGCTCGAGCTCAGTTTAGCATTGCTAAATCCGACGAGACCGGCGACATCGCTTGCGCCCTAAAGACATATATACATGTTGGCTTTTAAAGGCAAATCATATACAACAACACAGAAACATATGAAAAAACTCAGACACGGGTACACACGACTATAGATCCCAATACCGATCCCTGATCAACAAAGACTCTAACAGCTGCAACATAACGACAGTAAGCTAAAAGTCAGCGTGCATCTCCATGCAGGGTTTCACCTGTGTCGGGAACACGCC
This sequence comes from Hirundichthys speculiger, assembly GCA_018398805.1. Taxonomy (NCBI): domain Eukaryota; kingdom Metazoa; phylum Chordata; class Actinopteri; order Beloniformes; family Exocoetidae; genus Hirundichthys; species Hirundichthys speculiger. Next base: position 85,321 of record JAGFBZ010002569.1, on the reverse strand, counting down.
ATGTTCTCTGTAGTTGGCCAGCACATCTGGAAGATACTCTGGACGTTGTTCTTTTAGAAATAACACCAAATCCTCTGTAAATCTTCTGTAAATCGCACCGCCATGCAGCCAAGACGAGGTAGCCATCTTCACGCTTCACCAAGCGAACGTCACTATTGTGCGACTGTGTGACGTTAAATTTCTGCGGTCGTTCCGTCCCATTTCAAAATGTAGTGCGCGTCTAAACGCCAATGTACGGTCAAGATTTTTTTTTAGGGGTTGAATAATGCGAAGCTACTGAAATCATTTTGTTTGTGTAATACTATTGTTCTAGTTTCTGTCGAAACACAAACTATAGGTCATGCATAAACCAACCTTGGTATTTAGACTCCAAAGTGCAGCCAGACCTCTGACAATCAAAATTATCTCAGTACACTTAGATGGGCTATAAAAGGACAATTTAAGCTTTGCCTCATATCTCGAGAACAGTATGGGCTGGAACAAAAACTATTTTTTCCTCAAATTCCTTGTGAGAACCCAAGTGTAACTGACATAACCACAACCAAAAAATTTAATTTGCCTGAGATTATGAATAAACTGAAAGTGAGTGTATAGTGAATTTTCCAACTGTGGGATTAATAATATTTGGTCTTACTCTTGGTCTGAGACCATTCACCCAATTTTCACAAAACCTGGCACAGATCATCTATCCTAAAAAGATTTACAAAAAGAATTTTGATTGTGCAGTCTTTTGAAAAGTAGTGGGCATAGTTTAAAGATGCTCTTTGGCCTATATCTTATGAGGGAATGATCTCACCTAGCTTTGGCCCATGTTTTGTGTTTTGATCTGGTAGTGATACTTGATATATAGATTGATTTGATTGATTGATTTGTATATAGACAATGTTTGTGATCAATGAATTGAGATAAACATCTGAAATTCAGCGTAGTTTTCAAAGCTTTGAATAAACCCATGAGTGAAAACAAAAACTTAAATTTCCAATTAATAATTAGAATAGGAAATTAGAAAGGAAATTACACAATTTTTTGCATACCAGACAGGTCTCGCTGTCCACAAGGTCAGCGAGACCTCGTGGCCTAATCCTAATCAAAGAAAAATTGCAAGTAAAAAAAACTCCCATACCGGAAGAAAAAAAATCTTTAAGCCAAACAGTGGCAAGGAAAAACTCCACTTTAAGAGGAAGAAACCTTAAGCAGGACCTGGCTCATAATATAAGGGGAGACTTTCCTGCTGAAGGCCAGCTGGGCAAAGAAAGAAAAGAGGAGGGAAAAATAACAAGGAAAGGGTGGAGGACAGAGAGAGGAGAGCACATACATCCTGGCAATACTATATTGGACAAAATGTATTAATAATAATTATCCATTAACTGGAGAACTAAGAATTCCATACACTTATATTCTGACTGATACATTGTTAGTACATGCTCTACAGATATTGTTGTAATATGCCATATATGCAATTATATAGTGCCCTGCGCGGAGTGATATTACCGCCAGCCCCATCACTACTGCTGTCATTGGTTGTATGTCAGTTGCCGGAAGTTAACGGAAAAAGAACATTTACTCTACCTCTCTGTGTGCCGTTATTATAAAACTCACCCAATAATACTTCATGGTGGCAGCGGTGAAAAAAGACCCATGAACACCGAAAAGGCATCTCTCCTTGCCCAGCGTGCGTCAAAGCAAGTATTGTCCGAGGATAATTGCTATACTGCCGGAAAGAGCGACCGAGCTAAGTGAGTAGCCGAGCTAGCCCCACATGGCGTTGCACCTGCCTGTGATGAACTGGTCCGACCCGGATCTGAGCGAGGCGATCTCATTGTTCAAACAGAAAATGTGTCTGTATTTAGAAGATGAGGAAATAACAGACAAAGCTAAACAAGCTAGGAAATATGTCGTGGCATCGGTGATGATGGACTAAAGAGGCTAAATGCTAGCGGCTTAACAGAGGAGGAAAAAAAAATACCGGCGAATCTGTGGAAGTTTTTTGAAGGACAGTTAAAACTGGATGTTAACTTCAGGATCCACAGACTCCACCTTATGCAGTACAGACAAAAAACAGATGAAAGTATTGATGATTTTATGACCAGAGCAAGAACCCTTGCACTAAAATGCCAGTTTACAGACCAAGAGCTAAACGAACGTCTGATTGAGCTGATTATAGCCAGTACACCACATGAATCTTTCAGAAATGAGCTATACAGTAAACCACAAGGTTACTCTCTTGCTGAAGTGTTAACAGAGGGACAAAAGCATGAAGCTTTGACTGCAGGAAATCTCCAACTTCACCAACTCGAGGTAACCAAAGCTGGAAGATGCGAGAGAGTGGATGCCATTAACAGAGGCAGAGGACAAGTTTGTCAAAAATGTGGTACAGACCATAAACCACGCCAATGCCCTGCATTTAATGATGAATGTCACATATGTGGTCTTAAAGGACACTGGGCAAAATGCTGCAGAAAGGGGAGACAACAACCAAAACAGAAACACCCCAGCCAGCACCAGAGAAGCAAGTCTCAACAGTTAAAGAGCAAATATTACAAAAACAGCCTCCAACATCAGTCACACATAAAGGACTACAAAAAAACAAGCAAACCAATATTGATGCCATAAAAAACAGTGAATCCAGTGAAGAAGACATATACCGGAGACAGTTCTATTCAGTTACAGTAAGTGAGAAATGTATGCACAGTATTGAGACCAAATCACCAAGAGAGGAGGCGTACACAGTACTAAATGTAAAACCACCTGACCTAGCTGGCCATGGACACACACTTCATCTAAAGATTGATACAGGTGCATCAGGAAACACCCTCCCACTGCGTACATACAAACAGATGTACGGCAGAGGTCGCCAAGCCATGAACAGATTACAGAAGAGCCATGAAAAATTGTCTGCTTACAGTGGTCACCAGATTCGTTGCTATGGAAAAATGGACATTCCATGTCAGTGGAAGGACTCAAAATGGGTCAATGCCAAGTTTTATGTTGTGGATGTACCAGGACCAGCAATAGTTGGACTACCCACAAGTGAGGCACTCAAACTTGTCAGTGTGAACGTGGACTCAGTAACTGTTGATGCCAACACAGCTGACAACAAAGAGACTGAGAAACAGTTCATAGCAAAAACAAAGAATGTCAACCCACCAAAACGCATAGCTAAAGTAGAGGATCTGAAAAGAGCATATCCAGACCAGTTTGACAAAATTGGAAATTTTAGTGGAACTGCAAAACTTCTGCTAAAAGAGGATGCTGAACCATTTCAGGACCCACCACGAAAGTGCAGCATTCACATTAAAGACAAGCTCAAAAAAGAACTGGATAGTCTTGTAGACCAAGATGTGCTACAAAAAGTAGATGAGCACACAGATTGGTGCTCCAGTCTAGCATACAGCACTAAAAAAGATGGTACTTTACGGATATGTCTTGACCCCCAGAAACTGAACAACAGTTTAAAGGGATTGAGAAAACATGCCGACTTGCAAGAGAAAGTGTGTATTGGATAAACATGAACGAGGACATTGAGAGGATGTGCAGATCCTGCTGTGTGTGTACAGAATACCAGGACGCAAACCCTAAAGAACCCCTTCATCCACACAAGGTACTGACCAAACCATGGCAAGCACTAGCCTCAGATCTGTTTGAAGTGAATGGTCGTCAGTACCTGTTGACTGTGGACAGATATTCCAAATTTCCTGTGGTGGATGAAATACCCAAAACATCTAGTCATGCAATAGCAGAAAAGATGCAAATGTACATGTCATTGTTTGGACGTCTGGATGAAATATTAACAGATAATGGACGACAGTATACAGGAGAAGCTTTCAAATGGTTCATAACAAACTGGGGAATCCGACATGTCACCAGTTCACCCCATTTCCCAAAAAGCAATGGATTTATTGAAAGACATGTTCTACACATTAAATCAGCTGTTAAGAAAACTCTAAAGCATGGTGGAAACCTACAGATGACACTACTACAGATTAGAGCGACACCAATCGACAGCAAACTACCATCACCTGCAGAACTCATGTTTGGCAGACCTGTCACCACCCTCCTGCCAAGCCGAGCAGACACTGGCAAAGAGGAACACAGACGTCACCTGGAAAAACGAACGACAAACATGAAGGAACATCATGACAAAAACAGCCGCAGAGAACTACCACCTCTCCACCCGGGACAACATGTGACTGTGTTAAACAAGGAAAAGAGAACATGGTACCCAGCAACCGTCGTGGAAAAGAGCAGCGAGCCAAGGAGCTACGTCGTACAAACACCAAACGGAAACCGATTCAGGCGCAGCAGGGGCCATCTGCGCGAACTGTTCAAACCAAACATGCTGGTCAACACAAGAGAGATCAACTTTGCAGAACAACAACAAGTCGTTTTGATCACAAAGATCAAAACGACTATGCTGAGAAAGACACCTCATACGAGTCACACCAGGACGACAACACACATAATACATTGCCACAAGTCCGTACCAGATATGGCAGGGTTGTAAACAAACCTGTCCAATACAAAGACTTTGTCTGAGAACAAAACAAAGAATTACAATGCAGTGTTATGATTTACTGTTCACTTTATTTTCCAGGTTAACAGATAAGAGAAAAAAAAAGTCACTTGGTGAATGTTGATTTGCATGTTGACAAAAAAATCTTTAATATAACTGATGTGACTGACGCCTGAAATGTGATAGTTCTATTTTAATTTGTTATCTACAGAAAATGCAGGCTTCGTTGTGATATATTCAAGTTTATGAAGTTTTCTTGCTTGACAGAGGGGATGTTGTAATATGCCATACATGCAATTATATAGTGCTCTGCGCGTGATATTACCGCCAGTCCCATCACTACTGTTGTCATTGGTTGTATGTCAGTTGCTGGAAGTTAACGGAAAAAGAACGTTTACCTCTCTGTGTGCCGTTATTATAAAACTCACCCAATAATACTTCAGATATGACTATATAAACAGATGTAGGCAACGACACTGAGGTGGTCAGAGGATCGGACTGCTGGTGAGCATGTTAGTCGATATCCCAGAGATATCTATATACAGACAGGTGGAGGTAAACGTTGGGATGGTCAGAGGGTGGAACTGCAGGTCAGTATGTAGCTCTGGAAACCCTGCCCTGCAAACATATACAGAAAGCAAAAAAAAAGGAAAAACAAAAGAGGGGCAGGCTTGCCTTCATCCATTCCTATACCTGTAGCTATAATTATTGGCCCTAACACACTATTGTTTAGACTAACTATAGGCTTTACTAAACAGAAATGTTTTCATTTTAGTTTTACAGGTGGAGATGGTGTCAGCCTGCTTAACCAACACTGGTAGCTGGTTCCATAGTAAAGGTGTCTGATAGCAGAAGGCCCGTCCTCCAAATCCACTTTTAGATATTCTAGGAACGATGAGTAATCCTGCACTCTGTGAGCAGAGAGCTCAATTAGAAGCATAAGGCTCATAATAGAGCTTGTAAATAACAAGGAGCTTGGCCGTTAAGGGCCTGAGAGAGGATGTTCCTAATCTTGGCAATATTACGGGGGTGAAAAAAGGCTGTCTTACAAATCTAATTAATATGCTGTTTAAATAACACATCCTGATTAAATGACTCAAAGGTTTCTCACAGTTGTGCTGGAGGCCAACATAAAATGACCTCTGTTTTATCTGAATTTAAAAGCAAAAAGTTACAGGACATCCAGGCCTCAATGTCCATAAGACATGCTTGAAGTTTGGCTAACTGTTCCGTTCCTCTGGATTCATGGATAAGTACAGCTGCGTATCATCAGTGCAGCAATGGAAATTTATGACGTGGCTCTGGATAATTTTTCAAAAGGGCAACGTATATCAACAGAAAAGGATCAGTCCCAGCACTGAACCCTGTGGGACGCCATAGTAGACCCTCGTCTGTGCAGAAGAAACAATTGCATTTAGTACATGATTTACAAACAACAAGCAAATACTGCTGAATAACATGCATGAAGTGGGTGCAGACAGCTGTTGTGTAGACGGTCCTGGCTGGGGCTCATTTGTGCATCCGATTACAGATGCACATTCTGACTGCACTCTACTGATGGCCTCGCTGCACTTGGAGGAACCGGAGAACCCGAGTGATTTAAATCTGGGGTCCAGAAGTGTTGCAAGGGTCAACACACTTAATGACTCCAGATTGGAAGCAGTGTCTGTGACTCGACGCTTCAGGTGTTCATGTAGGTGTTTGGCTGCCTGTGTGTGCAAGGTTGAAGTATTACGCCCTGGTGCAATATAGAGCATTTTCATCATCTGAATGACCTTTAACCCCGACGCTCGCCTCTCTTCAGACCAGAGTTGCCAACTTAGCGACTTTGTCGCTATATCTAGTGACTTTCCAGACCCCCCTAGCGACTTAATTTGTAAAAGGCGACTAGCGACAAATCTAGCAACTTTTTCTGGTGAGACTCACGTGCACTCAAACCGCTAGGTTTGAAGCTATCACTTGGCTGCTGTCTGCCTCGCGAGCCGCACTTCTCTCTCTCTCTCCCTCTCTCTCTGTCGGGCTCAGTGCACAGCCAGCGCGTCAGGGTGAGTTTCTGTGTGTGGACTGGGCGCGTGTCGCCACATACGCAGGCGAGGCAACGCGCGTGCACACAAACACCCCGCCCCCCACGTGAGACAACTTGAGCTCCTCCCCACCCCCCCACCCCCACCTCCCCACCCCCGTCGCATCTAGCGACTTCTAGCGACTTCCAGGACAGCCTACAGCTACTTTCCTCATTGGAGAGTTGGGAACACTGCTTCCAACAACTCCACTGTAGCCTGATGGAAAAGAGCAAGCACAAGAAGTATTTCTCTTATGATGGTATACTCATCAGCTGCAAGTGGAGTCAAATCCGTCTCAAATCTGAAGCAGAGCTTCATCCAGCATCTGCTTCCTGGAAGTTTGATGGTTGAAACATAAGTAAAGAATAATTAATTATTATTAAGTAATTATCAATAAGGCAACTGAATAAGTTGTAGAATGGCTGTATACCCGAGTTCATCCTGGGTGTATCTGGGACTTCATTTTCATGCCTTGCCCTGTAATGTCTCAGCATTGAGGAGGTGGACTAGTTCAAATATGACAGCTCTGTCGAGCAAAATCGACATTTAACCTACAGAAAATAATATGACTAGTGAACTAAGAGTCACTTTGGAATGAATCTGTATTCAGATAGATCAAGTGGGAACTTTGAGAGGAACAGGATGAAACAAGGAAATTAAAACAAATACCTTATTTTCTGATATGAGATTGAAATTGTGCCATATGCTGGAAACCTTTCTTTTGGCATGAGGCTGGTTTTGCACCAACACGGGTTTTGCTCTCTCAGCTCGACACATGCGCCGATGCATCGGTGTTGCTGGACCCATCTCTACTGCTAGCTAAAGATTGGCCTGAATTGCGCAGAGAGGTTGTTTTAATAAAAAAAAGTGGTGGTGGGTCAAAGTGGGACAAATGCCATGGGGCAAAGTAGGACACTGTCTCACTTTCCCCCTGGAGGCAAAGTAAGACACAAAGTAAGTTTTGTTTTTCATGTCTTAAACAGTTTGAAAAATCCATTATGCCAAGGAAATACAACCGGAAGACAACGTAGAGCAAAACCTCCCTTAAACAGATGGAAAGTGCAGACACTGAGGTCATGGAGCAAAAGAAGTCTTTAAGAGGTGTTTCAAAGGATCGAAATATTGACAAGTCAAGCCTCCTAAGATTTATAAGAAAAATGGAGCGGTGGGAAGTTATACAGTGGCCTGGGGTTCAGTGGCCCAGACAAAAAGAGAATTTTTACTGATGTGATGGAGGAAGAACTTTCCAAACACCTGAAAGAACTTGTTGAACAGTCCTATGGCCTCTCTCCAGCTAAGTGTTGGCCTTTGAATATGCAGAAAATAACCATGTCTTCATGCCTGCCAACTGGAAAGAGATGCAGTGTGCAGGTAAGCCAGGGCGTGCAAGACAGCATATGATTTCCTTAGGCTGATCTTCCCACAATGCTAAATCTTACAATAATGGATTTTCTATAGGTCAAGAATGGTTTCGCAGCTTCCTAGCAACGTGGCCATCTTTCTGTCCAAACTCCAGAAGCAACATTCCTCTGAAGGACCACTGCCTTCAATACAACAACTATTGGGGGGTTCTATGATAATCTGGCAGTAGTCATTGACAGGCGAGAGAATTAATCATTCCACTGCATATGTTTTATTATGGCTTTATCTCTTTGATTAAGTTGTTTGGATTCCCTTTCTCCTTATCTTTAACAGGTATAAATTCCCCCCACACATGATTTTCAATGCGGAACATCCTAAATTAATAGGAAATGTTAATTTTATAGATACATCAATTTAGCTTGCCTAAATTTTTGTATCTATATATCAATTGGTGTGTAAAAAAAACGTCTCACATTACCTCACTCTCCACTATAACTCAATCAATCTATAAGCAAGCCTTCCCAAGATGGCGGCGATATTGACGCATGCGGACTGGTCTCCCCTGGCATCAGTGTCGTATAAAGGCGTGTTGAAGCGCACAGTATTTCATGAAGCTATGGCGCTACTGAGTTTTTCAGAAGTGAGGATCACGTGACCGAAGGGTCAATTTGGTGAGCACTTTTGTTATTGTCTGATCTCCGAGCTTGATGGAAGCAGATGAAGCACATTTAGATCTCGTTTATTTAGCTGGACCGGTCCAAGTCGCTTTGGGTTGACCTACCTGGGATTCTGGAGTCGATCGTCCTGAAGAGCTGTTGTTTGTAGCCTTTTCCATATCGGTGATGGCTAACGAGCGACTCAGAGTTCTGGAGGACGTGGAGAAGGAAATAGCATCGATTCTCCAGTGTGCTGGTGAAGAAATATTGTAATATAGAAATGTTATAGCTGCATGCTTCTGATGACTTTCGTTGCTTTTATCCTTTATAGTGGGATGCGTGAATGAGTGCGTGAACATGTAAAAGAGGAACACATAAAGCGCTCAGTAGAACCTAGACAAGACTAAGAGACCATTCACCATTTATTCCTTATCATTCGTGATTTATCATCAGCGAAAATCGGGCTCAAAGTTCCATCAACTATAGTAACTGCTTTGTGGTAAATAGTTGTTCATTATTGTTTCGAGAGTATCTTCAGTTGCATACGGTATGTTCAGAGAACAACACATTACCAGTTTTAGCCTAACCTAGCCAGGCTGATAATTGATAACCCATCAAGTTACTTAATAAAGTATATAATGAATCATTAAAGAAACTTAAATAATGACATCTACTGCAGCAATTAATTTCCCTTGGAATTAATAAAGTTTTATTATAATTATAATTTTTGAATTGATTTGAACTGAATACAATTAGCCACTTGTGGATGATCCCCATAGAGACTTAAGAAGATGGTAATGTGTCTATTTATGTGTTTATGTGTTGAATTAATTTTTCTGCTCTCTGCTAATCAAATACACAGCCACTTTAAGACAAATTCATTTTGTATTTGCATCCCATCTGTGACTCACTTGCAATAGGCAACTCATGTATGACTTACATGATTAGTGTTAGTATTTATCCATACTTTTCTTTGCAGGTAATATTGTTCTGGAACTCTCCAAAGACAAACATAATGCGAGTTTCCTGGACAGACAACTGGTCCAGTTCCAGAACTCAATTAACAGAGTGGAGAGTGAACTGAGTGCCCAAATCCGCTACCTCACACAGGTTAAAAAAATATATTATTGTCATTATTAATTGTACAGGTTTGTGATCCATGGCCCATTCATTATTTTAGGAACTGTTTAAGTATATCTGTCTGTCAAAAACATGTATAAGTGTGGAGAAAGTGGAAATCACTTTTTCTGCTGCTGTTTAATGCCCCCTTAAGCTCAAGTAAACACTAATTAATTCTTATATCTTTTCACTAGGTAGCTACAGGTCAACCTCATGAAGGCTCAACTTATTCAGCCAGGAAAGACTGTCAGATGGCACTGAATAGAGCTGAGTATGCAAAGGTGAAACTGGGAGAGCTGGGACGGACGTGTGAAGCCATGGTGGAGCAGCAGCAGCAGCAGCAGCAGACTTGAGAGCAGAGAGCATCTGGTTGGTGGCTGATATGGAGAGGTTCCAGCAGCATTTCATTTGCATAACTAATGTGACTGTATCTGCATTTTTCTCCTCTTTTCTGTTTAAAATGTTTTTACCATTTTGACTGTTTTTAAAATTCTGAAGCGTTAAAAAAATAAAAAGTAGAAATAAGACAGACTTTTATATAAAATACATTGTTTTCTGAATGGTGCAATAGTGTTTGTCATCCATTAGTGCATTTCAGGTGCTGGGGCCTCATCTATAAATGTTGCATGTGCACAAAACAGCACATGAAACATTCCAAGCTAAGATTGTGAGCTACAAAAAATTTTTTAAAAACCTAATGGGAAAATATGTCCATCTAAACCTTGAACCTTGAGCATGTACATTTTGGACATGAAGGACACTGGCGGCACAAATGATGAGGTAGTGAATTGAAGCCACGATCAGCTCATGTATTTCCTTTTATATCAGACTTGTAGATCCATATAATCATAAACAGCCAAGCCTGCAATATTGTAGATGTGTTCCTGCAGTGAGCCATGACTATTCCATAGGTACTCAGCACAGTATGTTCATGTGTCATACTTCCATCTTCAGATTATATACTAGAGCAGTGGTTTGCAGTAGTTGATGCATTAACTGTGACAAGGTGTGTAGCAATCAGACTAATTGCTGAGTAAACATATAAATAGTGCAGTGATGCTAGTGCATAATGATGCATATGGATGCACTACACACCTTGAGGATTACAATTCTCAAGAATTGGGATGGAGAGTTTTTAGGGACCACAAATATTTCCTGGCCCATGATGATGACAGGGGTGCCGATTTAGATTCCCTTGAGCAGTGCTCTTGGATCTTTGTGCTGAACTGTGTCCACTGTTAATCAAACTGGCCTGCTAGTACTGAGCCATCCCAGTGCATGTACAGGTGTTGACCACTCTCGATTTCTGGCAACCAGCTCTTTCCAGTAGAAATTAACAAATAAGTATGTGTTTGATACATTTAACAATATATACAGTTAAATTGTCTGCCTAAATCCCCTTTTGGGTTCTACATCATACTGTTAAATTCTATCTTTAGGTCTGAGATATCACATCTGTCCCTGAGCACAATAACACCTGCTGCTTTGGATGACATTATTAACATGACTAGTTGATGCATCGTTTCTTTGTACTGTGGGAACAGGCCAACATTAAAAGGCAATATGCAGCAATGGAAAGGATAAAAGTTGCTGCCCACCTTAAATCAAGAGGTATGAAAACAAAAAAACTGGTGTTGAATCTACTCAGCTGAGTTCTAAGCTGCCATATCAAGGCTGTAACTGTCACAGCTGTGTATAATCTTAAACAAATATAAAGAGTCAGAGATCTGATGTCCGGAGCAGATTTCCAGATTTCCAGCCTTCATCTCCAGCAGACTTGACTACCATAATGATCTCTTGTCTGTTGAGACAGCTTTAGATCATGATGAACCCTGTTGCAAGAGTTTTAACAAGAACCAGGAAAACAGAGCATATTACTGCTGTTACCGCAGACTCATCCATGCACAAAATTTGGAAGGTGAATGAGGACTTTTATCAGCATGAGCTGCAGGAATCCAAGGCTGATCTGATAAAGCACAGACAGGATACAAAATACACTAAATAATGTAACCAAGGTCATAGTCCTTTGACGAGACAGTTAACAAGGCTGGAATGGGCTACAAAACCATAAGTAAGAAGCTGAATGAGAAGGTGACAACTGTTGGTGCAATTATTCAGAAGTGGAGGAAGTACAACATGACTGTTAATCAACCTGGGCTGGGGGCTCCATGAAAGATATCACCTGGTGGGGTCTCAATGATCATGAGAAAGGTTAGAGATCAGCTGAGAACTACACGGGAGGAGCTGGTTAATGATCTCAAGGCAGCTGGGACCACAGTCACCAAGAAAACTATTGGTAATACACTGAGACGCAATGGTTTAAAATCCCGCAGTGGTCCAAGGTCCCTCTGCTCAAGAAGGCTCACATCCAGGCCCGACTCAGGTTTGACAACGAACATATTAATGACTCAGAAAGAGACTGGGAGAAGGTGCTGTGGTCAGGTGAGACTAAAACTAAGCTCTTTGGCCTCCACTCAACTCGACGTGTTTGGAGGAAGAGAAATGCTGAATATGAGCCCAAAAACACCATCCCTACACTGTAAAGAATTTCACTGTAAAATAACAGTAAAATACTGGCAGCAGGGACGCCAGTATTTTACTGTTATTTTACAATGTAACTACTGTTATTTATTTTAACAGTATATTACCGTATTTTGGATTACAGTATATTATCGTAGAATAACGGTGGGTGTTGTGGTTATTTTACAGCTCATCTACCGTAATTTATCTAACAGTATAATACAGTTTTTTGGATTACAGTACATGACGGTAGGATAACTGTGTTTTAGTGATTTTATAGTGCATCTACCGTAATTTATTTAACAGTATATTAACGTATTTTGGATTACAGTACATGACAGTAGGATAACTGTGGGTTATGGTAATTTTACAATATATGCCAACGTGTTATAAAATCTGCTATTTTCGAATTTGTATAAATCCTCACCAATTTAAAACCAAAGAATGCAGGGCTCAACACAAGAGAATATACATTCCATAATATTGCTATCGTTTATTACAAAGAGCTCATTTGTACAGCTGACTTTGTAAGATTGAGAACATTTGTATTACAAAAATGACAAGAAATTAAACCATTTAGAACAATGCAACAGAACATTCTAGCTTGAAAACAAGTCTGTGAACAATAACAGTGGACATGGAGAAAGAACAATAACATGTGAACAATAACAGTGGACATGGAGAAAGAACAATAACATGTGAACAATAACAGTGGACATGGAGAAAGAAAAGAGGCGGAGAAAGAAAGAGGGTGACTTGACAGCAGCATTTGGCTGGTCTCCTCAGTCCCTGATGACGAGTGCCTGTAAAAAAAAAAAAAAAATCAAATTAGCAACACAACATCTCTGGTAAAATATAAAAATATGAAAGACTAATGGAGGCAGAAAAAGAAACATAAAAAAATAGGGGAGAGAAATGGGCCAGAGCATCAAACTGTTCAAGGGAGAGAGAAAATGGTTAAAGACAGTGCAAGTGCAAAGAAGTCAAGCAGAAACTAGAAACGTCAAAATTTTCAGAAGACAAATGTTTGCAAAATTTAGTTTCAAGTATTTTGATCAGTACTTGATGTAGTCATCAGTACTTTAAGCAGTAGTTCAACAAGCTGATACAGTACTTCATGTATTTTAAGAAGTTTAAAAAGCAGGAAAAACAATACAGTCATTTGAAATCAGACCATTCCTCTGATCAATGATAAAACCAGATGAAATTATTTGCACACGTTCTTGCTGCTCTTCTCAACCAAGTGCAGTCATCCTGTCGAGACGGTGGCATTCTAGGATGTTGCTTTGGAAAATTGATCAAATTTATAAGCAAAGAAGAGTGTTTAGTATGCCATTTTAATGGAGCTGAAGCAAGCAAATAATAAAGAGTGACATCTGTAACCTACCTAGATGAAGTCCCACTCGAAGTCCAACAAGTTTTTCAACAGTGTGGCAACGTGGGGGTTGACACTTTCAGCCCTTTTCTGAACCACCTTGCCGGTCCTCTTGGAGATAACCTTTCCATGGGTGGCCTTGCTACCTCTTTCCGGATTTATACCGATGAACCGTCTTTAAAAAAAAAAGAAAGAAAGAATAAAGAGTTAGTTAAATGTCTTTGACAACAAAAATGTATTTTCAGTTCACTACTACAATGCAGTATATAATAAAGATGTGATGTTTTTAATGTTGCTCCTGGCAGGAACACACCTTACTTCTGGTGAGAGACTGGCAATTGTAGGTCCTAACTCACACGACGCTGAAGTTAGCATCCGATTCGCCAGCCTCCGATTCGCCATCCTCCTATTCAGCAAGCTCCAGGTCAAAAACTACTATACCTAGACTGCTCAAATCTGGACTAGATTAATCTACAGATCCTGAAGAATCATTATAACACAGTGTCTGATCTGTGAAACATTTATTCGATTTGTGAAAATGTAATAAAGACGGACTTCGCCGTTTTTTTTAACATAAATATCACATTAGACCTGGTCCACATCAAAAACCACTATACCTAGACTGCTCAAATCTGGACTAAATTAATCTATAGACCCTGAAGAATCATTATAACACAGTGTCTGATCTGTGAAACCTTTATTCGATTTGTGAAAATGTAATAAAGACGGACTTCACCGCCAGCCTCCGATTCAGCACTTAAAGAGAAGGGGAGATGAAAACAGCGTCCAGCTTCCGATTCGCCATCCTCCTATTCAGCAGGCTCCAGGTCAAAAACTACTATACCTAGACTGCTCAAATCTGGACTAAATTAATCTACAGACCCTGGAGAATCATTATAACACAGTGTCTGATCTGTGAAACATTTATTCGATTTGTGAAAATGTAATAAAGACGGACTTCGCAGTTTTTTTTTAGCATAAATATCACATTAGACCTGATCATCATCAAAAACCACTATACCTAGACTTCTCAAATCTGGACTAAATTAATCTATAGACCCTGAAGAATCATTATAACACAGTGTCTGATCTGTGAAACCTTTTTTCTATTTGTGAAAATGCAATAAAGGCACATTTCACTTTTTTTTCAGTATGTAGACCACATTAGACCTGGTCCACATCAAAAACCACAATACCTAGGATTCTCAAATGTGGACTGGATTATCCTAAAGAGGCTAAACGTTCATTATAACACAGTTTCTGATCTGTGAAACCTTTTTTCTATTTGTGAAAATGCAATAAAGGCACATTTCACTTTTTTTTCAGTATGTAGACCACATTAGACCTGGTCCACATCAAAAACCACAATACCTAGGATTCTCAAATGTGGACTGGATTATCCTAAAGAGGCTAAACGTTCATTATAACACAGTTTCTGATCAGTGAAACCTTTTTTCTATTTGTGAAAATGCAATAAAGGCACATTTCACTTTTTTTTCAGTATGTAGACCACATTAGACCTGGTCCACACCAAAAACCACGATACCTAGGCTTCTCAAATGTGGACTGGATTATCCTAAAGAGGCTAAATGTTCATTATAACACAGTTTCTGATCTGTGAAATCTTTTTTCTATTTGTGAAAATGCAATAAAGGCACATTTCACTTTTTTTTCAGTATGTAGACCACATTAGTCCAGGTCCACACCAAAAACCATGATACCTAGGCATCTCAAATGTGGACTAGATTATCCTAAAGAGGCTAAACATTCATTATAACACAGTTTCTGATCTGTGAAACCTTTTTTCTATTTGTGAAAGCCTCATAAAGCCTGTAGCGCACTGGATTATCCAAAAGAGGCTAGATATTCATTATATCACACGTTAGCAGTTAACACACATTTTATTATTATTATTGTCCATAAAGAGGGTGAGCGTTGATCGTTTCACATTGTGTTGATTGGTTGAATTAAAAGTAAATTATTTTTTATAATTTTATATTTTTTATATTCTTTATAAGTTTTATATTTTTTATTTTTTAAAAATCAACCTTGGTTGATTTAAACGTGCCGCCTTTTATTTCAGTCACTGTCACTGCTTCGTGATTGGTTTATTTTGAGTTGCGCTTGGTTGAAGTTCGAAGTTGAAGGAGTTTTTTTACACTATTGCACAGAGATTGTACCTGAGATTGCGCATCTCAGGTGCTCCGAGCGCAAGTAGCGGGCCAGCGCACAGAGAGATATGCGCACAATTCAAGAAACTGTGATCAAAAACAAGATCAGAAACTGTGTTATAATTAATGTTTAGCCTCTTTAGGATAATCCAGTCCACATTTGAGAAGCCTAGATATCGTGGTTTTTGGTGTGGACCTGGACTAATGTGGTCTACATACTGAAAAAAAAAGTGAAATGTGCCTTTATTGCATTTTCACAAATAGAAAAAAGGTTTCACAGATCAGACACTGTGTTATAATGAATGTTTAGCCTCTTTAGGATAATCCAGTCCAGGTTTGAGAAGCCTAGGTATTGTGGTTTTTGGTGTGGACCAGGTCTAATGTGGTCTACATACTGAAAAAAAAAGTGAAATGTGCCTTTATTGCATTTTCACAAATCGAATAAAGGTTTCACAGATCAGACACTGTGTTATAATGATTCTCCAGGGTCTGTAGATTAATTTAGTCCAGATTTGAGCAGTCTAGGTATAGTAGTTTTTGACCTGGAGCCTGCTGAATAGGAGGATGGCGAATCGGAAGCTGGACGCTGTTTTCATCTCCCCTTCTCTTTAAGTGCTGAATCGGAGGCTGGCGGTGAAGTCCGTCTTTATTACATTTTCACAAATCGAATAAAGGTTTCACAGATCAGACACTGTGTTATAATGATTCTTCAGGGTCTATAGATTAATTTAGTCCAGATTTGAGCAGTCTAGGTATAGTGGTTTTTGATGTGGACCAGGTCTAATGTGATATTTATGCTAAAAAAAACGGCGAAGTCCGTCTTTATTACATTTTCACAAATCGAATAAATGTTTCACAGATCAGACACTGTGTTATAATGATTCTTCAGGGTCTGTAGATTAATTTAGTCCAGATTTGAGAAGTCTAGGTATAGTAGTTTTTGACCTGGAGCCTGCTGAATAGGAGGATGGCGAATCGGAGGCTGGCGAATCGGATGCTAACTTCAGCGTCGTCTAACTCACTCCCTTTGGAAAATCCTCCCGTTCGTTAACCCCTCTAGATTCAAGACCTATTTTGGGTGAGCTACGATTTTAAAACCTTAGTGGTTGCACAGCCAGCTCTATAAAAGCACATGTTAACACAAGTTATCTATATCTTCACAAAATTGGCGATTAACTTTAATAACGTAACAATCTCTAAGATGTTAATGACACATACATTTTACAATAAAAAAAAAACTTAATGAAGGCTAGCAACACCTACGGCTAATTGAACTCAAGCTAGCTACAGAGGTTGCTTTCACTTAGCCAGGCAACCTGAACTAATGAAACAGACCTAATAAAACATCTGAAATGTCAACAGCTCAATAATCATGCAGACAAAACAACATTGGACACTACCAGTTTCGGGAGATAAGTTTAACTTTACTTTACCTGCTCTGCTGAACTCCACATGGACTTCTCAAATGATGTTACGGAGCTGTGCAGAAAATACTGTTGTATGCTGTTAAATTACAGTTTCTTATTGTTAACCGGGCATTAACTGTTAATTTACATGTAAGTATCAATATTTAACAGTATTTTACAGTTATTTTAAAATACAGTAAGATATTGTAGTAATCCATCGTAAATTTACAGCAATTCATTACAAATACTGTTTTATGCTGTTAAATTACAGTTATCTACTGTTATTGTTAAATGGCTGATTTAACTGTTAATTTACATGTGAGTGATGAGTATTTAACAGTATTTAACAATTATTATAAAAAACAGTAGGATACTGTTGTAAATCCACCGTAAATATACAGCAATTCGTTACAGTGTACTGTCAAGCATGGCGGTGGAAGCCTTATGCTTTGGGGGTGTTTTTCTTCTAAGGGGACAGGTGGACTTCACCACATCGATGGGAAGATGAACGGGGCCATGTACCGCAAAATCTTGGGTAACAACCTCCTTGCCTCCACAAGGACATTGAAAATGGGTGGTGGATGGGTCTTCCAGCATGACAACGACCCAAAACATCCAGCCAAGGAAACAAAGGAGTGGCTCCATCAGAAGCACATCAAGGTCATGGAATGGCCTAGCCAGCAGTCTCCTGACCTTAATCCTTTTAAACATCAGAAAGCAGAAGCTGAGAGTTTCCAAGCACAAGCCTCAAAACCTTCAGGATTTGGAGATGATCTGCAGAGAGGAGTGGACGAAAATTACTCCTGATGTGTTTAAACCTAGTAAGCAACTACAAGAAACGTCTGACAGCTGTGCTGCCAACAAGGGTTTTGCCACCAAATATTAGATCATGTTTTGCTAGAAGATCAAATACTTATTTCCCTCAATGCCTTGCAAATTCATTTTTATTTTTCATTTCATGTAATTTTCTGAAAAAAAATTCAATATTCTTTCTATATCTGTTAAAATAAAGCTGCCATAGAAGTCTGAGACTGTTCATTTATTTTTTTTTAGTATGACAACTGCCAAAATCAGCGGGGGATCAAATACTTATTTCCTCCACTGTATATATAGTTGAATTTACCTTCTGGGATTAATAAAGTATTTTTCATTTATTTCATTAGAGTAGGAGATGTCCTAATCTGAGTGGTTCTGCTCCCTTTTTTTCTGAGTCACAGGCTGCTCTACTCGTTTGAGTTTGTTCTTTGCCCTGATTTGCAGACCGTAGCTGCTCCATGGGTCCTGAGTTCTGATCCCTACTGTAAAAGTGATTCTTTCTCTCATTTAAATGGTAAATAAAACATTTTGAATTATAGTTTGTTGTATTTGTGTTTGTTCAGAGTTACCTTCAAGTGTTTAGAGAAAACTGATCTTAATTGACCAGTCTCCAGGATTTTTAAATTATTCCAACATTAGTTCTGGAATCAGTGGTTGTCTAACTAGTTGTCAGGATTCTAACTTTTACACCAAGTATTGTTAGGTTTGTTCAGAGTGGAAAAAGTAAGTGGATCATTTTCCCCCCTAGCAGGATCATTTTACCCCCTTGAAATCTGGGCTTTGTCTTAGTTTACCCCGTAGCTGGGGTAAAATAAGACACTACCACTTCTTTTAAAACAATCATATTTTCACTGTCTTTAATTCTGCATACATTCGGATAATTTCCATTCTTAGGAAACATCCTAAATTAATGGGAGATACAGTTTGTTAATTTTAGAGATACATGACTTTGGCTTGCTTAGAAGAGGGGGGGGGGGAATGTAAAAAATGTCTCACATTACCTCACTCTCCCCTACTTTCACTACCCTTCCAAATTGATGAATGCTTGGACCTGCAGTAAATCATTGCGCAATTCATAAGGTGACAGCGGTTGGTTTGCTAAGCTGCAACACATTTATAACCCACATCAGCTGGGGGACAGAGCCAGGAGGTCTCAGCAGAGCTTCCTAAATCCTAAACCCTTTTGCCAAAAGCAGATTAATAAAGTTGATAAAATGATGGCCATAATTATCTTTATTAAGATAACTTATTAGAACTAATTTAAGTGAATCATATTTAGCCTTTCACATTAATTTTCATTAGATATTACCAGGAATGTCTTAAATCATAACATTGCCTGTTGAATATGAAATCTAAAATACATAGTTTAGACTTCATATATAACACTTTTTTTTCTCCTTCAATAGTTCTTTATTAACAGAAATACAAACAATACAAAAGCAATTCTTATTAATGAAACATCAAACAACAGAGCATCAGCCAGGGGGTAGGCTGCTAAATAAATACAGAGATTAAGGTGCACAAATCACAAGTTTTCATAGCTTTCTTGTTATTCGAGTCACAGATACGTTGTATGTACTGTTCAGTTTCCTTTTGGAATGCAATAAAGCATGGTTTCGAGTGAGTCAATTTACCTTTGTGTATACGATACTTCCCTGATATTATTATCAAGTTTATGACATACAGTTCTTTCTGTTTCTTACTCTTGACATCGTGGACACCAAAAAGTACATTGTTCCAATCTAAAGAAAAATCAGAGTCAATCTTCAAAGTGATGTAATGGGTTACTGCATCACAGCCTGGTACGCAGGGTGCTCAGCAGCAGACAAGAGAGGGCTGCAGAGAGTGAACAACACGGCCCAGAGGATCACTGGCTGCTCTCTGCCCAGCCTGGAGGACGTTGCCAGCTCTCGCTACCTCAGCAGAGCTGCCAGCATCATCAGGGATGCATCCCACCCCAGCAACCACCTGTTTGACCTGCTACCCTCAGGCAGGCGGTACAGGTCACACAAAACCCAGACAAACAGACTCAGAGACAGTTTCTTTCCGCAAGCCATCACTGCAATGAACAATTACAAATGAAACAATACTAAACTGCACTACTACTGCACTAATTTACTATGGGACTTATGTGCAATAAGATTCATTCATTCATTCAAGTGAATGTCTACTGAACAGTTTTTTAATGTATATGTATTAACATGTAATGTATATTTACACAGCACCTGCCACTTTTTATATCTATATTTATATCTTATTCCTACTTTATTTTATTCTATACAAATGCACCGCGGAGATGCACTCAAATTTCGTTGTATGCAATACAATGACAATAAAGGCGATTCTGATTCTGATTCTTATTTCTCTCCAGAAGGTGGCAGTAGAGTCACAGAGCCAAAACAAGTGTATTACAGTTTCAGGTTCAGATTCACACAAGGAAGAATTCACACACAAATCTTCCTTAAATTTTAACAAATAATGTTTGGCAGGGTAATATCTATGAATTAGTTTGTAAGACACTTCTCTCACTTTATTTGTAATTAGATATTTGTATGGAAGGTTCCATATATGGATCCAGTTCAGTCCAGTAACAATATTAGACCAGTATGGAACAACATATGGAGTAGAGGTGATGTCAGTTTGAAAAAGAGATCTTATTAAATAATTCCTTTTTTTAGTTTTAACAGAAAAACACATTTGCCCCACTGGTGTTAATATAGGATCTAAGGGAGGACAGACTGGTTTACCAGCGCCTCTTAATGGAGTTAGAATACCAGACGGAACAGCATCCATTACAACTGCAAAGTCTTTTGGGGTCACAGGAACACCATAAGTTGTAAGGAATTCAGTGTAATTTAGCAGATTACCATTTTCATTGAGCAGTTGGATAACTAAAATAATGTTGTTGTTGAACCATGAGTTAAGAAATAGAGATTTATTTTTATATTTGATGTGTTGATTGTTCCAAATAAAGCATCTATGTGGAGAGAAATTGTGCTTATAGATTAAGGACCATGCCAACAACATTTGTTTATGAAAGTTTGACAAAGTTAGGGGAAGATTTTCTATTTTATAATCACATAATAACACATATTCAAGACCTCCAATGGTAGAAAAAATACATTTGGGTATAAAATTCCAAGTGGACGTAGGATTATGTAAGAACTGCTTTATCCAGTTAACTTTTTATATATATATATATATTATATATATATATATATATATATTATTTTCACTTTTCAAACTTTTTTTTTTTTTTTTACAAAAAATAGGAAACAAGACACATACAAAACAAATACCCAGCACCTGACATTGCTACCTCAAGTAAATACCCAAAACAGTCCAGTGCCTTCTGTCTACTGTCAGGGAGTTGAGTAAAAAACAAAAATATAAAACAAACATAAATGCACACGCACAAAGAACCCTGAGAGGATGTTCCAAACCTTAATCAGTATAACAATAAAGTACAGGAAGTATTCAAATAAATTACCATTACCACATAGCAGCCTGATTTATTGTCCGTTATGACTGTGTAAGATCCGTCATCGGATTTTATTTTATTAATTACCTTGCTGTAGGACAACAACAGCCTGTGGACCTTTCCACCCCGAACATCTGGATCTTGTACCCACTGAACACAAGCACCAGAGCCATAAAACTCGGAGATGGCTCCGTTACCGTGGCAAACCTAATCCGAAACCACTTTAAGAAACTATAAACTTTGGTTCTCTGACGTTGGAATGCAAAATGACTACAACGATACAGAGGCCCCTTCAGACCTGGAATCACTCAAACAGCTCTTATCTGCGTTCCAACAGCCAAGACAGAGAATGCCTGCAGTACCCCTCAGGATGAGAGGAGATGATTAAAAGTTTAATAAAACCAGATAACTTTACAGGACAAGCAACCACAACTGATTTCCTTAAAATGTCATAACTGAAGAGAATATAACAAACACGAACACATAAAGGGGACTGTGAAGTTGAGTGGAAATGATTTTTCTGTATTTAGATTCAGGCCATCATAACCTTCTCTTCCAAAAGGGCAATTTTCTGAATGAAAGGTTAAAAGTTATTATCTTGTGACCTAACTGTTGATATTTGTGTTTTTGATGTTTTGTTAACACACCCTGACAGTTAGTAACTGTTTAAATGTTGTTAAATGGTGTATTACAGACGCCACATGAAAGGAGACAAAAGATCAAAACTTCATCTCCCAGCATTCAGTGCTCTGGATCCGGCGGGAAAAATCCCCGTCTCTGATTGGACAGGGCACTGACCGAACCCCTCTTATTTTGCATAAACGCTCATTAATATTCATCAGTACATAAGAGGACGACAGCCTCTGTCCACTCTCTTTCGCTCTTTTTCTTCGTACGTCTTCTTAATCTCACTCTCTTCTGAAACTCTTCTCCCTTTTTCCATTTTTATTTTCTTTGAAACTTTTGTGGCGCGGTAAACACTCTGAAATCATTTGGTTGCTGCATTTTATTTACATAGTTTGATTTTGCTTCTGCACATTTTTCGTTCTCATTTTTACAGAAGTTTGGCAGTCGCGCCGCATCGACTTGTGATAGAACAATCACGAATAATCTAAACTGACAGAAGTTAGTTGCAAGTTTGATAACCACTTTCTTTTGTAAGCTTTTACGTGGGCAGGGAGTGCTCGAACGCTTGACGCTGATGTGCCGATTGGACAACTGGAGCAGTTTGCTCATGAGGAGTGGGCCAAAATACCTGTTGACAGCTGCAGAACGTCCATTGACAAATACAGAAATCGTTTAATTGCAGTGATTGCCTCAAAAGGTTGTGCAGCAAAATATTAAGTTATGGGTACCATCATTTTTGTCCAGGCCTGTTTCATTAGTTTGTTTTTTTAAATAATTATGTTAATCAGCAATTCAAAAGTGATGGCTGATTTTGATTGTTTAATTTTCAATAAATGTTTATTTATTGTTACTTTTATAAGTTTCAAGTGATTTCAGTGATAATTGTGGGTTTTTCCTTCTTTAACTGAGGGGTACCAACAATTATGTCCACGTGTGTAAATGGCTCTCATTTCTATTAACTAGTGGTGTTGAATTTTGCTGTCTGTTGCTGACTTGCTGTTATGTATCCCAGCCCTATATTAGAATATGAGTCAATATTATGTGATTGCTTATTAGGAACTATACTCTCGGACTGTATTATACATTGCGTCTATCAGTGCGTGCATGTTCTGTGAACATGTATTCAAAGGCTGTCCCCTCATAGCTGATTAATTGTTTGATTAGGACTTTGTTGTCTTTGTTTATTAGGTTATATTGTAGGCTACACATAAAAATTATGCCAAAGAGGCAGTTGACATTCCACATGATATGATGTTTAAGTAACCTTGGCACTGCATTAAACCTTTATTCTCTTCTAGTAAGTGTGTTAGTGGATTTTGCTGAGGATTGTTGTGTTACTGTATTTTACCAGTCCGGCCCCAAACACAAAAGTTACTGTATATTCCTAACTTAGTTTGTACATAGGTCCCATATTTGAACTTCTATTTGGAATGTAGTGTGTGTGTGTGGTGTGTGTGTGTATGTGTGTTCGTGTACATGCATGCCAATGCATGTAGGTGTGGGCGTGAACGTGTGGGCAAGGCCAGGGTGGCCTGGTTACATGACTGACTCCAGGCCTGAAAAAGTCTCCCAGTCCAGCCCTGATTGGACTCATCAGCAACAGCAATGAGTCAGACTACAGGGCAGAGGTTGAGCATCTGGCTGCTTGGTGTGCTGATAATAACCTTCTCCTTAATGCCACCAAAACTAAGGAGATGATTGTGGACTTCAGGAAGGTGAAGGGCGAGTCACATGACCCCATACACATCAATGGTATGGCTGTCGAACGTGTCTCTATCTTCAAGTTCCTGGGGACCCACATCTCAGACAACCTGTCTTGGACAACTCACACCTCCAGCCTGATCAAGAAGGCCAATCAGCGCCTCTTCTTCTTGAGGACACTGATGAAGCACCAGCTATCTGCCGACATCTTGATCGGCTTCTACCGCTGTGCGATAGAGAGTATTCTTACCAGCTGTGTTACAGTCTGGTATGGAAACTGCTCTGTCGCTGACCGTAAGGCGCTGCAGAGGTTGGTGAAAACCGCCCAATACATCATCAGAACTCCACTTCCTGCCATCGAGGAGATCCAGAGGAAACGCTGTCTGCGCCGAGCACACAGCATCCTGAAGGACTCCTCCCATCCAGCCCATGGTCTTTTCCAGCTCCTCCCCTCCAGAAGGCGCTACAGGAGCCTCAAGGCCAAAACCAGCAGGCTAAGGAACAGTTTTTTCCCCAAAGCTGTTTCCCTTCTGAACTCTCTTCCACACTGATGCCCACTTAGCCCCCCCCCCCCCCCCCCCCCCCCCCCCCCCCCCCCCCCGGCACCACTTTACTTCTTTCCCACTCTGCCATCTCATATTTCACTTACTCCAATTTACTCGTCCCATTGCACTCTGTAGAACTGCTCCATTGCACTAGTTGTATATTAGTTGATTTTTTATCATTAGTATATATCGTTCAATAATTCATCTGTAAATTGTACATACTGTCTATACTGTCTATATTCATCTCTACACTTACCTGCTGTATATTATTATAGTCTATATCCTGCTAATTTGTCCTATACTTATTCATCACCTTGTATATATATTGTCCAATAATTTGTCTGTAAATTTTACAGTCTATATTATCTATATTCATCCCTACACCTACCAGTTGTATATTATTATAGTCTATATCATCCTAAATTATCCAATAGCAGTGCCTTACTACTGCCCTTAATGTTCATTCTGTATATCATATTGTATATTCTGTATATACTGCACTTTTGGCTCTTGCACTTCCGATTAGATACAAAACTGCATTTCGTTACCCTGTATTTATACATGTAATGACAATAAAGTTGAATCTAAAATAAAGATGTGGTTCACTCCTTCTGCTTAGACGGAATCGTTCCATCCTGGAAACAAAAACCATCTCATTGAGCCATCTCTTAAAACAAGGGGATGATGGAGACTTCCAGTTAAGTAAAATCAACTTCTTGGCTGCTACCATGCCCGTTCTGAGAGCCCATTTACAGTGAGAAGGGAGGGCTGATGTCTCTTCAGAGGCACCAAAAATAGCCAGGTTACAGTCTGGTTTAATGTTTAACTTATATTGCTTAGAGAACCAGTTAAATATGTCACTCCAAAAGCTTTCCAGTATTGGGCAGTGCCAGAATAGATGCGAAAGTGTACCCTCGGCACTGTCACATCTATCACACATAGGAGACACTGATTCAAATATTCTATTGAGTTTCTTTTTGGAATAATGTAGCCTATGAATGACTTTAAATTGAATCAGTCAATATCTAGAGTTTATAGAACACATCTGTATACTGGACAGACCCTCCTTCCACAGCTCATCCGACAGTGGAACTCCCAATTCTTTTGCCCATGTATCCCTGAGATAGTTGGTACTTGCTGGTGTCTCAAAAGCAGTGACAAAACGGGAAATCAAATGCTTGGAATCTGGTCGTAAAAGAAATGTATCATAAAAATTATGATTGTGTGGTCTCTTTGGGAAATCAGAAACATGTCCCCTAACAAAGTATCTGACCTGTAGATATCAATAAAAGTGTGACTGAGAGAGGTGGAATCTAGCCTGGAGCAGAGAGAAAGAAGCTATGTTATCTATGTAAAAATCTGAAATACAACATAGGCCTCTCTCTCTCCACTCCAGAAACACCCCATCTGTCAAGCCAGGTTTAAACAAGTGATTGCCCATTATTGGTGCATTTATTGAAACATTTGGTAGTCCCAGAACTTTTCTTATTTGATTCAATATCTTCAAAGTGTTAATAAGAATGAAATTGTTGCCAAACAAATTGTGGGGTAGTTGTGCAATTGTGAAAAGCAATGCTGGGAGTGAGGTTTGTGTTACAGACATGGATGCAATCTTTAGCCAAAGCGGAGAGGAACAATCATCATAAGGAGCACCCCCCTGCCAGAAAAGAAGAGCTCTTGCATTTGCAGCCCAATAATAAAGCCTAAAAACAGGGAGGCCGAGACCCCCACTTTTTACATGCTTCTGCAAATGGGCTTTAGAAATGCGAGGGGGTTTATCCGCCCACACAAAGGACAAGACTGCTGAATGTAGTTGCTTAAAAAAATGTACTGGCAAATAAATAGGGAGGTTTTGAAAAAAATACAAGAACCTCGGAAGTGCAACCATTTTGATGGCATTGATTCGGCCAATCATTGAAAGAGGAAGCAATTTCCATTTCTTAATAATAGCTTTCAATTTATCCAACATATCCAAAAAATTCAATTTCAATAAAAGTTTAGGGTTTCCAGAGATCTTAAGGCCAAGATAGTTGATATGGGTGGTAACTAACTTAAATGGCAACGATTTCAGGAAAGTTGGACACATGTTAGTCAATGGCATAAACTCACATTGCTCCCAGTTGATTGTGTACCCAGACAATCTACCAAATGATTTTATATAATCCAGGAGGTTGGGAACCGAAATCACTGGGTCTGATAAGCAAAGCAATAAATCGTCCGCGTACAAATTAACAAGGCTTTCAACATTACCAAACTTGACCCCATGTATACCTGGATAACCCCTTATCCCTATTGCAAGTGGCTCCAAGGTAACATCAAAGAGAAGAGGAGACAAAGGGTCGCCCTGCCTTACGCCCCGCTGTAATTCAAAAGGTTGGGATCTATCGGAATTAATGAGGATAGAGGATACTGGTTTATGATAAATAATTTTCACCCATCCAATGAAATTTTCCCCAAATCCAAATTGCTTTAGTGTCTCCAACATGGCCATTCAATCTGATCGAATGCCTTCTGGGCATACAGAGATAAAACCGCAGCTTGTGAACGTTTCCCATGCACTGAGTATATTGTGTTTAAAAGTAAACGAACATTACTAAAAGAAAACTGACCTGGAATAAATCCAGTCTGATTAGGGTGTACAATTTTGGCAATATGTCTAGCTAATTTTGTAGCTAAGACTTTGGTTATTATTTTCAGGTCCCTATTTAAGAGGGCAACAGGCCTGTAACTTCCAGGATCCAATGCATCTCTTCCCCCTTTCAGAAGCAAGCAGATATTTGCATCATATAATGAGCTGGGGAGTGTCTTATTCCTCACCGAATCGTTCACCATTCTCAGCATGAGTGGAACTATTTTGTCGAGAAATGCTTTATAGAATTCACATCCAAAGCCGTCTGGGCCGGATGTTTTTCCAGAGGGGAAGGATCGAATAGCATTCAAGAGGTCAGTCTCAGAAAATGGGGCATCTAAATCATCTTTTGCCACTTTATCTAATTTAGGAACACTTAAATTATCGAAAAAGTTACAGAAATCTGCTTCTTTACTTTACTTTTTTACTTTCTTTACTTGCCTTTACTTTACTCGAGTACAATTCCCTATAGAAGTCCCTGAAACAAGTATTAATCCCTCTCGGGTTGGTTAGGAGCCTGCCTGATTTAGATTTTATCCTGTGACTAGCCTGTTTAGCCCTTTCACCCTTAAGTTGGTTAGCTAGCAGTTTTTCTGGTTTCTCTCCAAGTTCAAAATGTTTCTGTTTAATCTTTAAAAGAAGACCAGTGACCCATTTATTAAGAATAGTATTATATTCATATTTTAATGTCAAGATCTTATTGTAATCAGTGGATGAAAGGGAAGATCTATAAGCCTCTTCCAGTATTGGAAGCATTTTTTCAATATCTTTAAGGCGGCTATTAAGTTCTCTTTTTTTTGGCTGATTCAAATGAAATAATGTAGCCCCTCATAACTACTTTGAAGGCCTCCCACAAAACAGAATCAGAGACCTCACCATTATCATTTAAGACAAGAAATTTGTCTATATGTGCAGTCATATGCTCAATAAAAGACTGGTCCTCAAGAAGAAGAGGGTTGAAATGCCAGCTATGTTTTGGACTGGAAAGGATGTTCCTGAAACTAAGAGAAAGCGGACTATGATCTGATATTAAAATATTATGATATGTAGAATTAGTAACACTTGGCAGTAACTCAGAAGCTATCAAAAAATAATCAATCATCCAGTTAACTTTAAAGGTGTTGTTGAGGGTGGTAAAGTCTAGAAAATTTAGACCACCAGAGTGGTCATAATAACAGACTTTTTTTTACATAATGCGTCTTGTTTTTCAAATAAAATGAAATAATAACTTGTCAATGGCACTACAGATTTTTTTGTCGACAGACTAAGTAAGACGAGATAATCCTTCTGCCTTTGTTAGTAGTATTCGTCCTTTAAGAGATAAATCTCTTTGAAGCCATTGGTTTAGCTTTTTCCTTGTCTTATCAATAATCATATTAAAATTCTCTGAGCATCTATCTGTCTGATTTTTTACAATGGTAATTCCTAGGTAGGTGATTTTGTTTTTAACAGGTATATTGTAAATCACTGAAACATCGCCGTTTTTAAGAGGGAATACCTCCCATTTCTTCAGGTTGAAGGCAAGACCAGAAGCTGCAGAAAATGCATCTATTGTATGGACAGCAATGGGAACCTGTGAAACATTTTTTAAGAATAATGTGGTATCGTCTGCCAGCTGACTGATAATAATTTCTCTGTCTGCAATAGAGATACCTTTTAATAAGCTATTTTTAATGTGAGTAGAGAGTAGTTGAGTGCAAAGGATAAATAGATAAGGGGAGGCGGGACAGCCCTGTCGAATCCCATTTCATATATAACACAAACATACACTGTCCTTGACTACATGCGTAGAAATTACCTTTGACTTTAACTCAAACAAACTTAACATGATCGTCAGAGGCTTAAGTGAATACAATTGGTCATTTCAAAGAGTGTTTCTTCATACTCATTTTTGATTGGCTCAACAAGCACGCTTCGAGCTTCATGTTTGTATTTCTCGTCGGCGTGTATCTCACGGTGGGTTTTATCTGTACTTTTGGAAAATGGCGAGCTGGTGTGTACGAGTAGTTAGACAAAGCTACTCACTTTTAGCTTCTCCTGCGTTGTTAAGGTAAGCAGAAGTTTTTAACGACTTCATCTTCTGTAATGTGCTTTTGATAAAAATGCAGGGCTCGCTTTGACTGGGAGTTTAGTTCCTGTTTGCTTTTTTGGTAGTCGACTAGCAGCGTTAGCCTTCGCAACATTCCAGTTCTCACTGTTGACCTTTTAATTTAAGATATCTGTATATACGTGTGTTGCAGACTGACTAGGAAACAATTTACCTTAATTTACGACATGGTCTGTGACATTGTTGGTGTGTCATTACTGTGGGGTGATTATTATCAGCGTTCTGATTGTGAAGAGGGTTTAGTTTATGAAAATCTAATGCGTTGTCTCTGTGTAGTAATTGAATTATAATAGCGTTATTACATTTGTGTGTAAAATTTATGTGATCGCCTCCTTTTGTCTGACAGAGGTTTCATATTGGGCTGAAGAATTTTGTCATTGGACTTGAGCGTAATATTATTCTTCTATCCTGTTAGCTAGAGAAAAATTATGATCTAAAATAGCACGCAGGGATGAAGGTCCCTTTACAACACGTTTTTTTTCTCAGTTATGCAGTGTTACAGTTAAGTTGGTTAAAGACAAGAATTGCTCAATAAATGGGTTTTACATAGTTACGTAACTTTGTCATTGTGTTGGTGTAGTTTTCTATTTTGAGAAGTATCATGTCTGTTATATATCTTCACTGTTGATTCAAGTTTGCTCCCAACTCGTGAATAGTAATACTACTTAGTGAGACACCTTTTATTTTTTATCACATTTGAACATTTACTATATATATATATATATATATATATATATATATATATTAGGGGTGCAACGGTACAAGTGGCTCACGGTACGTTCCGTACCGCGGTTTTTGTGTCACGGTTTCGGTACGGATTCGGTACACTTTCAGACCACCCGCTACCCTAAACAAGCGATCGTGAGATACCGAGTTTGCCGAAAGCGCAACTCGCATGGCGACGCGTAAAAGAGCGCGTCCAAATGGAATAAATGTGCAGCTGTGGCAGCTCTCATCCAGATGTCTGCTGTGGAGGAAACCAAGGAGATTTCTGTGTCTGAGATTCTGTGTCAAACTGTAAAAGGTTGGATGCGGGAATTTATTTCCGATATGTCTGAAACTGTTGGTGGTTGAGGAGGGACAGTAACATTAATTGTTTGTGATCTTTAAATGCGTATCCAACGATTCGTTCTGCGCCAAGGCGCACAACTGGTAACAACTGGATCTTACGCAGGTATGATCCCAGTTTAGGGAGGTGGAAGATTGCGTTCTGTTAACTGTTAAATGTTTTCACTCCCTCACCGGTGTATTCAACAGCAAAACCAAACTGCTCCCACACCGGTGATTTAAAAAAGTTTTTCCCAATTTCTCCGCTACCGCTGGCCATGGCTGCTTGTTTTTGCTTGCTCACTGTGACTGAGCGGAGGCAAGTGGACAATATAAATAATAAAATATATATATTTTGCCTGTTGCCTAAATATATATATGAAACTTGCATACAAACACAAATAGGACGTCTGGAACCACTTAGTCTTTAAAATGAGCTGTTAGAAAATGTAAGACTGGTACTGTATATACTTCATTATCCTAGTCTTTTTGTCCCCTTACTCTTCTAATATTAATCTAAAATATTGTGGGCTCTAGTGGTCTTCATTTTATCAGTGGAGAAAGAACAGGAAAGTGGGCAGCTGGATGACATGTATAAAGTGTGATGTGCTTGTATTAAAACTTGAACTTTTAGCCTCTGTAAATGGGATGCCCACTCAGTTGAGTTACCGGCAGTGTTTTATATTGAATCACACTTCTCCTTTACACAATTGGGCAGTTCAACCGTTTAAATTCTCTGGTGTGACAGCAGAGCCTTTTATGTCCTTCTCATCCAGAGTATCTTCACGACCACTGTGCATGGCCACACAGCAGAAGAATGGCCATGGGTCAGAGGAGGATGCTGACAAAATAGAACAAAGTACAGCAGAGAAAGTCCTAATGGAGGAGAAGACTCAGCTGGAAGAACAACTCAGGGAAATGACAGTGAGTCTGAACTGGCTGCAGACCAACCTCCATTTCAGTTTACTTGCTATGACAGGCAAATTTGTGTATATTTAAGATGAACTTTCAATAGCCATTTGACTTGGTTTGTTACTCTTATCTTCATTGGATGATTTGTATCTGGTATGATCTGGACCTTACAGACAATCTATGCCAGTTTTAAATGGTCTTGATGTTTTTTTTTTTTCTTTTCATTTCCCAGGAAAAGTACAAGAGAGCCTTAGCAGACACAGAGAATTTGAGGACAAGGAGTCAAAGGATGGTGGAGGATGCTAAATTGTATGGTAAAAATACTTTTTTCATTTAATCTTTGTTGTTTTTCCACTCAGAATTTATTATCCTTAAAACTCTGGCAAGACCAGCTGAAAATTGTTGCACTCACAAGATAACTCGATTATAGTGACCAAAGTATCATGTAGGGGTGCTCCGATCGATCGGTGACCTGATCGGATCGGCCTATATGCATATGATCGGGATCGGTCAGAATTGTCATTAAAGCCGATCAAAAGAGCCGATCAAAAACGCTCTATTCTCGTGCGCGTACACTGTGTATAGTCCTTTTCGCGCCAGCCCCCCCCGGAAGTACCCCGTCCGCCATTGCGGGGTTGTGCTACAGAGCGACACTTTCACCATCTCGCAGATTAACCAGTGTTTTTCTCTTTCTACAAATATATATTTTTATAATGTCGAGTCGGTCGAGTGGGAATACATGTTCCGTCATAAACTGTGCCAACAATGGCGTGAAAATTCAACAATGGAAGAAGAAAGTATGAAATACACAAGCCTTTACTGGACGAAAACTGCCTTGTTTGCAGCCATACAGTTTGCACCGATTTCCTGGGCGCACCGAC
The DNA here is from genome assembly GCA_018398805.1 of Hirundichthys speculiger. Classification (NCBI taxonomy): domain Eukaryota; kingdom Metazoa; phylum Chordata; class Actinopteri; order Beloniformes; family Exocoetidae; genus Hirundichthys; species Hirundichthys speculiger. The sequence continues at coordinate 53,390 of JAGFBZ010002569.1, read as the reverse complement.
AACCAAGAAGTTAGGAAGACGTGGGTGAAAAATATCAACAGAAAGGACTTTGTTCCAAATGAATACAGCCGGGCGAGTTTTCGTTAACATACAATCTCGTATTACTCCTAGTCTCGCTGAGAGTCCCGGACGATTCTGGGCGAAAGAACAGCAGTATGAGGCTACTGTAGCCCTCGGCACTAGCACAAGCCTATAAAACAATGAATGAATGAATGAATGACTTAGGAGAATGATTAAATAAATTAAATATAACATTAACACACAGCCTAATTTACCGCTAGCGTTAACGTTACAGTAGCATAATCTTTATGGCTTGTTGACGTTAGTTATAACCAGCGTTGCAGCGTTCCACAGTTATTAGTGTTTGATTATGGGAATAGATAATGCTATTTCCATAACCAATCATTAAAAACAGCGATAAACTACCTTTATCTGTAACTGGAGGCCACTGCCTAACATCATCAATCCAAGACATGTCTGCGTTATCAGTAACAGATGCTCCACGCTGCTGTGTTTGGGTTAGTTGGTGGAGCACCGCACACTCCAGTTATGTCGGGGCCACTAGGGGGCGCATGTCCACAATTTTCAAATCGAAAAGGTCTAAGACAGCAAGAATCAAAGGGAAATAAATACAATCGGTGATCGGTATCGGATCGACCGATATTGATTTCAGTGATCGGTGATCGGCCCCAAAAACCCTGATCGGAGCACCCCTAGTATCAAGGTTTACGATATTATCGCGGTATTCTTTATTGCTGTACAAATGTCCAAAAAACACATACATTTAAATAATTTCACAAAATCTTGTGATTTTCTTGTCATTCTAAAACATCAGAAGCCAAAATTTTATCAAAATGAAACTTTCACATTAAAGGGACAAACAACTGGCACAGAAAGAGGTTTTATTTTAAATGAACAAGATAAATAACAGGAACAAAGCTTATTTGTCTGGTGCAAATGTAAAAAAACACTTTAACAACCATAGTAGGTCAAAATATGCAAATTATCAGGAACAAAAATTATAGTGAAGTTCAAATGAAAAGAACTTTGGACTTTAAGTTGAACCTTAAATACGTATAAATGTGCAAATAAAGAAACAGTTGTTTAGGAGCCAAATATGTTGTTCTGAATTGTAGTTCACTCTATGTGTCTGTGGGTGTCGCTGTGTTGTTACCTGAGGGTCAGGTATAAAGGTAGCTGCCTGTTATTGGTCAGGTGTTTGACCTGGAAGGGCAAAAGGTTTTTGACCGCTGTGGTGCTAACTGCCGGTGTTATGGTTTTCGGATCAGTTAATGGAATAAATGAATATTTTAACTGCATCAGAAGAACATCATTCCGGTCCTTTTTCGATCAACACGCAACGGTAACCTTTACGAAATGCGAGTTAGCGACGCGCGTCAACCAGGTGACTCTTGGTCAAACATCTCAGTAGTTTGAAGCATTAGCCTTAGCTCCTCTAAGTTGTTTGTACAAATTATAATAAAATCTAAGCAAGTGCTCTGCAGACAGGATAACTGTCCTCCGCCAGTTGTCCCTCTGCATTCTTAAAAACCAAAATATGCCCAGACCTCAAATTTCATCATTTTAGTGGGTTGGTAAATGTCCTGCGTGCTATCACCGCTTTCCGCCATGCTAACGTTAGAATGCCGATGTTACAAGCTACATATTCATGCGAGACACAGTCACGAGTCGCTTGCAGACTTGAATGAGGCTGATATTACACATCCTGGTAATCAACTGCGATAATGAGATGAAGTTAAACATAAACGGTAATTGTTATTGCATAAAATTTTTACCGCGCTTTACCGCAATACCGGCAACCGTTCCTTCCCTACTACATGTTTTATTAAGTGGTGTATCAATGTGATGGGTAAGACTTTCTAAACACATTTTTTGTACTACCCAAATTCAGCTTGTCACTGATTAAGTGAATAAGCCTACATCTGACCTGAAATGAAATTGCACTGAAAACTTTTTAAAAAGGAAATTTGTCAGGAATCATCTTCAAGTAAACAATGATAAAATACACAAATTCTCAGTCTAGCATAATACCAGCCTATGGGGTGGGTAATGATGGTAAACTTGACATGGCCATTGACATCATGATTGTTCTCACCACACTGAAATTGCCTGACTAGAAGTTTGCATGACACAGACAATGTATTAAAAATTAAATACAAGGTGAACATAGTTTTTTTTTTTGCATTCTCCATTTGGGCTATCTTTCTGTTTATTAGATCATTTAATGATTTCTTCAAATGACCTCATCTTCTGCAGAGAAACATAGTAGTTAGAGGTTCCTGCTGTAAACAGCATAGTGTGAAAATGTGGATGTATATATGCAAAATATCTGTTTAAAAAGTCAAAGAGTTAAAGCCATGTTGAAGAATGACCAAATGTTTTCCCTCACAAGGGATCCAGGGCTTTTGTAAGGACTTGCTGGAGGTGGCTGACATCTTGGAGAAGGCCACAGAGAGTGTACCGAAAGAGGAGGTGACAAGCCAGAATCCTCACCTAAAGAACCTGTTTGATGGCCTGGTGATGACCGAGATCCAGATCCAGAAGGTGTTCACTAAGCACGGTCTGGTCCGGCTCAACCCAGAAGGCCAGAAGTTTGATCCTTATGAACACGAAGCCCTCTTCCATGCCCCTGTGGAGGGTAAAGAGGCAGGCACGGTTGCCATAGTAACCAAAGTGGGCTACAAGCTTCACGGTCGTACCCTTAGGCCAGCATTAGTGGGTGTGGCCAAATCCCTCTAAAACTATTAAAAGGAACTAATTGAAGAGGCTAGTCAGCATTGTTGCCTAAATGATGGATGACCTCAGGCTCAGCTGACTTCCCCACCCTTTTCTGACAAACCTGTCTTCACCACCCTTAGGTTCCTCAGAGGCACAGCAACCCAAGCAAACGTTCTGTGTGGACAGTATACTAAATTTTCAAGAGATACATTTTCTGGCACAGTATTTTGTCCTCACCCAGTTTATCAGTCTTGAGTGTGTGTGTGTGTGTATATATATATATATATATATATATATATATATATATATATATATATATATATATATCCCCCAGATACATTGAGATTTTTAAAGCAGCACCAAGGCCATTTCTTCACATTAAAATATAATTTGCATTTTCATTAGAAAAAACATTTGCGTACTTTTACTGTGTCATTGGGCTACAGCCATCTTATGTCCCTGTTATCTGCAAAAATCAGTCAAAGTAACTCTGTGCTTCTATCCCAATGGGACAACTGTGCACCAGTATCACATCAACAACAACAAAATAAACTCAGAGCTGCAGTGGACATGTTGGCAGAGGCTACTGACTCAAGTAAGTAATTATGGAAGAAAACAAAAGTAAGTCTTAGGCAGTGCTATAAAGGCAACTGAACCTCCACTGCCTACAAAATGCTAAAAATTGCAAGTTTGTCTGTGCTGCTTTAAAGAAAAGGTATTTCACATGTTTTTCCAGGATGGATTAAGGTATGATGATGAGGAGAAGAGTAGAGATAAAAACCTCTTAAAAATATTGGTGCAAAATACATTTACAACATGCCAGTACTGCTGGTGTCATTCTGGATTTTTCTTTGAAGGCCTAATAATAAAAATCTTAATTTTTAACTATTCTTTTTTCTTGTTTTGAGTTCTTGTATGAGTATGTGTATATATATATATATGTGTGTATACAGTGGAGGAAATAAGTATTTTATCCCCCACTGATTTTGGCAGTTGTCATACTAAGAAATAAATGAACAGTCTCAGACTCCTATGGCAGCTTTATTTTAACAGATATAGAAAGAATATTGAAAAAAAAAAAAGAAAATGACATGAAATGAAAAATAAAAATTAATTTGCAAGTCATTGAGGGAAATAAGTATTTGATCTTCTAGCAAAACATGATCTAATACTTGGTGGCAAAACCCTTGTTGGCAGCACAGCTGTCAGACGTTTCTTGTAGTTGCTTACTAGGTTTAAACACATCAGGAGTAATTTTCGTCCACTCCTCTCTGCAGATCATCTCCAAATCCTGAAGGTTTTGAGGCTTGTGCTTGGAAACTCTCAGCTTCAGCTCTCTGATGTTTAATAGGATTAAGGTCAGGAGACTGGCTAGGCCATCCATGACCTTGATGTGCTTCTTATGGAGCCACTCCTTTGTTTCCTTGGCTGGATGTTTTGGGTCGTTGTCATGCTGGAAGACCCATCCACCACCCATTTTCAATGTCCTTGTGGAGGCAAGGAGGTTGTCACCCAAGATTCTGTCGTACATGGCCCCGTTCATCTTCCCATCGATGCGGTGAAGTCGACCTGTCCCCTTAGAAGAGAAACACCCCACAAAGCATAAGGCTTCCACCGCCATGCTTGACAGTAGGGATGGTGTTTTTGGGGTCATATTCAGCATTTCTCTTCCTCCAAACACACTGAGTTGAGTTGAGCCCAAAGAGCTCAATTTTAGTCTCATCTGACCACAGCACCTTCTCCCAGTCTCTTTCTGAGTCATTAATATGTTCGTTATCAAACCTGAGTCGGGCCTGGACGTGAGCCTTCTGGAGCAGAGGGACCTTGGACCACTGCAGGATTTTAAACCATTGCGTCTCAGTGTATTACCAATAGTTTTCTTGGTGACTGTGGTCCCAGCTGCCTTGAGATCATTAACCAGCTCCTCCCATGTAGTTCTGGCTGATCTCTAACCTTTCTCATGATCATTGAGACCCCACCAGGTGATATCTTCCATGGAGCCCCCAGCCTAGGTTGATTAACAGTCATGTACTTCTTCCACTTCCAAATAATTGCACCATCAGTTGTCACCTCATTCAGCTTCTTACTTATGGTTTTGTAGCCCATTCCAGCCTTGTGGAGTTCAACAACTTTGTCCCTGACATCTTTTGACAGCTCTTTAGTTTTGCCCATGGTGCATGGTGATCACTGCCACAGCAGCAGCTACTACAGGTGCTGTAGGTGGTAGATGTCTCGATAACTGCCACAGCAGCAGCTACTACAGCTGCCGTAGGTGGTAGATGTCGTGATAACTGCCACAGCAGCAGCTACTACAGGTGCTGTAGGTGGAAGATGTCGTGATAACTGCCACGGCAGCAGCTACTACAGGTGCTGTAGGTGGAAGATGTCGTGATAACTGCCACAGCAGCAGCTACTACAGGTGCTGTAGGTGGAAGATGTCGTGATAACTGCCACGGCAGCAGCTACTACAGGTGCTGTAGGTGGAAGATGTCGTGATAACTGCCACAGCAGCAGCTACTACAGGTGCTGTAGGCGGTAGATGTCGCGATAACTGCCACAGCAGCAGCTACTACAGGTGCCGTAGGTTGTAGATGTCTCGATAACTGCCACAGCAGCAGCTACTACAGGTGCTGTAGGTGGTAGATGTCTCGATAACTGCCACAGCAGCAGCTACTACAGGTGCTGTAGGTGGTAGATGTCGCGATAACTGCCACAGCAGCAGCTACTACAGGTGCCGTAGGTTGTAGATGTCTCGATAACTGCCACAGCAGCAGCTACTACAGGTGCTGTAGGTGGTAGATGTCTCGATAACTGCCACAGCAGCAGCTACTACAGGTGCTGTAGGTGGTAGATGTCACGATAACTGCCACAGCAGCTGCTACTACAGGTGCCGTAGGTGGAAGATGTCTCGATAACTGCCACAGCAGCAGCTACTACAGGTGCCGTAGGTGGTAGATGTCTCGATAACTGCCACAGCAGCAGCTACTACAGGTGCCGTAGGTTGTAGATGTCTCGATAACTGCCACAGCAGCAGCTACTACAGGTGCTGTAGGTGGTAGATGTCTCGATAACTGCCACAGCAGCAGCTACTACAGGTGCTGTAGGTGGTAGATGTCGCGATAACTGCCACAGCAGCAGCTACTACAGGTGCCGTAGGTTGTAGATGTCTCGATAACTGCCACAGCAGCAGCTACTACAGGTGCTGTAGGTGGTAGATGTCTCGATAACTGCCACAGCAGCAGCTACTACAGGTGCTGTAGGTGGTAGATGTCACGATAACTGCCACAGCAGCTGCTACTACAGGTGCCGTAGGTGGAAGATGTCTCGATAACTGCCACAGCAGCAGCTACTACAGGTACTGTAGGTGGTAGATGTCACGAGGTTAGTGTGTGACATCCGATGAGTGACAGCGTGTGAAAAAAAAAAAAGATTGTTACAGAGAATAGCATGTCGTTAGACAATAGAACTGTTGCGCTCTTTTTCTCATGTAAAATAAACTACTCTGGACCAGTCAACAAATACACTCCTTCCAAAACAGTCATAAAGAATGCAAAGTCTGCAACAAATGAGAACAACAAGTCATTAAAAGAGTAAAGAAAAGTCATGTGAATTGAGATAAAAAAAAAAAACTAAAAGAAGAGCAATATGAAATGAAAACAATGTGTGGAATGAAAATCAAATGTAAATGTAAATACAAGCAATGTGAAATGAACAAAAAATACAAATCCCTTCAAATAAATACTCTTCATATTTACCCTTTTAGTGTTTTTATTTAGGCTATAATGAATGTTCACATTATGTCAACGTGACTTTATGCACAGCTGCACTACTTCCTGAACTTCAGCCAGCTGCTTTGTTTCCTGTGTGCCATTAATTAACAAACTGATTAATCCAGTTGTGTCTGACCTCACAGCAATGGTCAGACACAACTGGATTGATCAATTTGTCCAATAATGGCACACAAGAAACAAAAGAGCTGGCTCAAGTATAAAGAAGTAGTGTAGCTGTGATTTTAGCTTTTCTGTACACCAAAAATGTAAGGGGTATTGCTTGTGGCGGGCCCCAGAAAATTTCCCTTATTTTCAAATTCAAAACTTGACAGGTCTGCTACCTCGGTCCCCAGTGAGTGTTTGTATATTGAAAATATTTTGGCTCAATAAACAACACACTGTTGAAGAAAACGGTTTTGCATTTTGTTCCCATACTGTATCCAAAATGTACCGAACCGTGACCCCAAAGCTGAGGTACGTAGTGAACCGTGATTTTTGCATACCGTTACACCCCTAGTGTGTATGTGGTTGAAATAAGAAAAAAGGAATAAAAATGTTGTGGCATAAACACCCAGCAGCTGACCTAATCATGAGACAGAAGTGAGGATGATTCTGTCTAGATGTGGACTGAAGTCTTCCAGCGGCCTTTATTAGCATTTAATCAGCGTCTTGTGTTAATTCCTCACACTCTCAGACAACAGAAAAGAGATAAGAGTGGTAATTTACCAGTTGGTGGCCATATGTGGGCTGAGGTTTATTCTACCATCAATAGAGACTTTTGACTATGGAGGTACAATGTTGACATCTCTTAGTGAATTTAATTCATAAAAATAAAATAGAACCTGTAAGTGCAAAAGGAAAAAACAATCAGTAGGCAACTAGACTATTTAAAAAATTATCAAATATAGAAATGTTATTACTGGTTGTAGTTGTATTTGTATTAATTGCATTTTAATCTCTGAGGTTACTTTTTATGTTCATTTCATTGTGTTATTTACCAAAACAAATCTTAATAATCTTATATGAGGGAATTCTTGTCATACTCAGGTCGATATTTTTCTTTTTTTGGGGGGGGGGGGCTCAGATTAGAATTCCGCTAAGGGCCCCAGGTTGGCCAGGGGCCACCACTGGTACCACCACTGGTACCACCAGTGGTACGCAAGCGCTCTCTGGTGGTACGCAGGGGAACGTCTGCAATTTTTCCATATTTTCACTTTAAAAAAATCAGAAACATACAATGCATTATAAATACATTTCAAACAAAATGTGTAGCTTGAGATAATTAAAATTGTCTTATAAAAAAATATTTGTTTCATATTCAGTTGCAGTGCAGATGTAACAACTTTTGAGTGTTTATTTTGCTCTTTATGAGAGTATGAGTATGTGAGAATTGTTGGACAGAGTTGTAAATGTCTGATTCAGTTAAGTAACAATTCAGGCAACAATAAATAACCACAATAAAGAATAAACATCTCTGTGTGTTTAAAGCTAATTGAGAAGGCATATATGTGTATATCTTAAAATCATCATGGTGGTACTCAGAGAGCTGAACAGTTTCTCAGGTGGTACGCAGCATTAAAAGTTTGAGAACCACTGGCATAACATTCAGGATAAATTGAGATAACCAAGCCTTCCAAGGCCAGTACAGGGCAGCCAATACAGACAACAATTGTTTTAGATCAGACTGACTCCAGTAATTTTAAGCTGCCTTATAGTCTCTCCAGTTCATCTCAATGACAATTCCAAACAGTCAGGTTCTTGTCAGTTCCTTTCAAGGCAAGCTTGCAACTTCTCCAAATTCTTATCCATCCTCCCACTAAGTTCAAGAACCACAGATAGCCTGTGATTCTGTTCAAGAATCAATGCTATGACTGAGTGTGACTGACTAGATAAACGTCTGTGTGGGCAACACCAGCCACACTAGAACAATAAGGTGCTTCCCCAGTAACAAACGCTGGATCACCAGTGATCTAAAAGGGATCCTCAACAAGAAAAAAAAGAGCCTTCTGGAGGGACACAGGGAATTTTTGAGGTCAGTACAAAAACAACTGAAAGGCAAAATTAGAGACAACAAGGAGCAGTACAGGAGAACAACATACATCATGTGTGGTCAGGGATGAAAACGATTGCAGGTATCAAGCAGAATGAGGATCAGATTCATGGAAAACTGGACAGAGCAAATTAACTAAGCACATGCCTCTACAATCACCTGGATTACTGACCTGACTAACAGAAGACAGTTTGTGAGACTGAATGGTTGTGTGTCTGACTAGGTGGTCATCAGCACGGGAGCTTCTGACATACCTACATGATTTTCTGTAATACACCACTTCATATAAAACATAGTTGCTATAACTTGTTGTAGCTCTGTATAGAATTATCAAGTACAAACCAATCTAAGTGACTTAAGTGTTGACTTGTGTTTTTCCTTTTACCAACATTTTAAAACAAGCAAGACTGTGGGATAACTGCCATTAAAATGTAACTTGCAAAGCTACCAACTTACTTTCTGAGAAATTTAAGTTATTGGAGTATTTTTGCATTTTGAAGTGTGAATACCGTTTTCTAATTCCACACTCTGGTTAGTCACAGAAGAATGGTGACACTTCTTGAAAAACATGTTCTATGGTTTATACTCTAAAATATGCAGGCTAATAGAAAGAATTGCAAAACTAACATTATCTATTATATGTATGGTTTAATTTTCAAATAAATAATCAAAGATATGGGTGTCAGTATATAGGAGATTTTTTGATCATCTCCCACAATGATTTCCCAGAGCCAAGTTAAAGCTAGCTAGAAGAAACTGAATAAGTGTATTGCAGCTTTCTCTCTTAAGTGTCTCTCTTAAGTGTCCTTGTTACGTTCTGGTTAAATTCACATATAATCTCAGAGATGCTTTTAAAACATGCATGTGCTTAAAAAGAGTCCAGTTGTGTTCTCTTCAAGCTCTTATGATTGCCATCACCTGCAATCCTGACTGAAAGATTTGAGATTTACCAACCTGCACAAGCTTCTCCTGGGCCTGTAACCTGAGTCTGCTGTCAACCGTCTTCATGGATGGCAGCAAACTTCCTAAAGCTCAACCAGGACAAAACAGAGGTTTTAGTCATAGGTCCTGAAGACAAGAGAGAAAGTTTTACCCAAATTACAGAATTTGAAACCTTCACAATCTGTGAGAAACCTGGGCGTAATTTTTGACTGTGAGCTCAGTTTTATTCCTCACATTAAAAACGTAACAAAGGTAGGTTTCTACCACCTGAAGAACATAGCCAAAGTCCACCCGTTTCTCTCTCAGGTCAGTACAGGAGGTGCTGATGCTTTTATTTCCAGTCACCTGGACTACTCTAATGCCCTGCTCTCTGGTCTTCGCAAAAAGAGCAGTTGTTACAGAACTCAGCCGCTCGCGTGCTGACGAGGACCAGAGGGTGGGAACACAATACGCTTTTAAAATACTTTTACTTGTTTTAAAATGTCTTAATGGTCTTGGGCCTTCTTATCTATCTGACTTACTTTTACAATATAAACCCTCACGGACCCTAAGGTCTTCTGGTTCTGGCCCTCGTCCATCTTCGCCTCCTGGTGGGCCCATCCATGGACCCACTGCAGTTTGCCTACCAGCGCAGCATCGGGGTGGATGATGCTGTCATCTTCCTCCTGCACAGAGCTCTTTCTCACCTGGAGAAGCCTGGGAGCACTGTGAGAATCATGTTTTTTGATTTTTCCAGTGCTTTCAACACAATTCAACCTGTGCTCCTGAGGGACAAGCTGGACCACACAGGAGTAGACCAGCACCTCACATCCTGGATTATGGACTACCTCACTAACCGTCCACAGTATGTGAGGTCTGGGGACTGTGTGTCAGACACAGTTGTCTGCAGTACGGGGGCCCCGCAGGCAACGGTCCTGGCTCCGTTCCTCTTCACCCTCTATACTGCAGACTTCACATATAACACACCCACCTGTCACCTGCAGAAGTTCTCTGATGACTGCCGTCGTCGGTCTCATCACTGATGGGGACGACGGAGAGTACAGAGAACTGATACAGGACTTTGTAGACTGGTGCCTGAGGAACCACCTCCAGATCAATGCGGTGAAGACCAAAGAGCTGGTGGTGGATTTCCGCAGGCGAGGACACGCCCCTCAAACACAGGTGAACATCCAGGGAAAGGACATCGAGATGGTGACATCTTATAAGTACCTGGGTGTTCACCTGAACAATAAACTGGACTGGTCTAATAACACCACTGCACTATACAAGAAGGGCCAAAGCAGACTCTACCTGCTCAGGAGACTGAGGTCTTTTGGAGTGCAGGGAGCACTCCTAAAGACCTTTTATGACACTGTGGTGGCATCAGCTATCTTTTTTGGGGTGGTTTGCTGGGGCAGCAGCATCTCAGTGGCGGAGAGAAAGAGACTGAATAAGATCATTAAGAAGGCCAGCTCCGTCCTGGGATGCCCCCTCGACCCGGTGGAAGTGGTGGGAGAGAGGAGAATGAGGACTAAGCTGTCCTCTCTGATGGACAGTGTCTCCCATCCTCTGAAGGACACCCTTACAGCACTAGAGAGCTCCTTCAGCGACAGACTCCTTCACCCCAGGTGTGTTAAAGAGAGATATCGCAGGTCCTTCCTCCCTGCTGCTGTGAGAATGTACAATCAGCACCGCTCTTAGCAACCCCCCTCCCAATAGACAATGTGACGCATTACTATTGTGTGCAATATACATACATATTCATTGACATGTGCAATATACATATATACTCACTGACGTGCAATAACTTCTCAGGTGTAGTAATCACTACCAACATATCCTTGTAAATAAAGTCAGAGTTATTATTATTTATTATATATTCTCTATTGTAGTTATTGTTTGTTTTTATTATTGTTTTATCCTATTTTATTGTTGTCCTTTTCTCTTCTTATTGCTATTCTCACTGCTGCTGTAACATTGTAAATTTCCCTATTGTGGGACAAATAAAGGAATATCTTATCTTATCTTATCTGATCTTTTAACCATTCCACAAGTTAGTTTAAACACACGGGGAAGCGGCTTTTAGTTACTATGGTCCCTGACTGTGGACCAGCCTGCTGCAGAGCCTCAGGACCGCAGAGAATGTTGATGTTTTTAAAAAGCGGCTCAAGACCCACCTATTTAGTCTGGCTTTTAATTGATTAATCTCCTAGTATTGTATCTTCTTCTACTTTATTCTATTTTTATTCTAATTATTGACTCACCTGTTTAATTTGGCTTTTACCTGATTTATTTTACTCTTATTTCTTTTATTTTACTTTTCTTAATCTGTAATGATTTAAGTTATTTTTGAGTCTGAGCATTTTATTACCATTAAATCTTTAAATTCAATTTTTAAAAACTATAGCTTTTACATCTCCAATTTTTTACACATTTGATCATTACTGTATCTATTGTCTGTTTTTATCCTGTTTTAATGTCTTTTAATCTTTTCGTTTTCAGCTCCAGTGTTTCCTCATGGGGTCCCTCCACACTGCGTTGGGAGGTGTGTCTGGTCTGCCCACGGGGGTGTGGTCTTGGAGATCCCTCGGGCCTGGAGGACTGGGGGGCTGTGCACGACGTGCAGATCCTACCCTGGTTTATCTGGGTTGAGGTGGTCTCTGGGATGGCGCCCCCTGTGTCTGTGGCACCTCTCGGTGTGGATGGCCTCCCATAGGTGGTTTTCCTCACCTGGATCCTCAGTGCCCTGCCATGTTACTGAACTTTTTACTTTGTGCTTTGTGTGCTTTGTGTATGAGCGACTGAGCGTGAGAGGGATGGGTTTTTATTTGTTGTGTTCCTGTTTTATGTTTTATTTTATTTTGTGAAGCACTTTGTGTTGCATTTTATATGTATGAAAATTGCTATATAGATATAGTTTGATTTGATTTGGTCTGCTGCTGGGCTAACTCTAAGTTTGCAGTGATCTGCTGCTTCAAGTCACTTAGGATCTTGATGTATTTCTCATACTCTTCCAGTTTCTCTGTCACAGGCTTCTCCTCCAGCTGATGACCGTCCCTGCTTCTTCTGCAGAAACATTCTGCCAGCTTCTACAGCTCTTCGCTTTGTTGGGTGGCTTTATGGGACTGCTTGCAGTCTGCTAGTCATGTGGCTGTGGCTTAATATTAACTTCATTTTATTCACATCCAAGTCTTCACTTGTGACAATGCTCCTAAAATTAAGGAAAACCTCATTTCCACCATTCACATCTCCTGCTTCTTCAACAGAGGGCTCTTCTGTGACTTTCCAGTCTCACTATCTCATCTAAGACACCAACTTTTTCAAAATCATTGGCATCAATGAGAGCACTGTCCTCTTTTAATGTTTCTCAGTGCAGTTTTTCACATCATTGTTTTCAGGCTCTGACTCTTCCTATTTTAATACAACTAATACTACTAATAATATTGAACACTGGTAATAATGATCATGTTCCTAATAATTATTCTAAATCCCAGCGGCTACAAGGCAGTTCTGAAGTCAATAAAAATGCCCGTTTTGACAAAGAGAGTTGTCTTGGAAACTGGGTTGAAGAACCAGTCACAAATGCTCTGACCGACCTTCATGAATATTAACAAGGAGGATCTGTGTAGTTCGCTGAGCAAGACTCGATACGCGCATGCGCGAAGTTCTGCCTCCAACAGCAAGAAGCAGGAGCCAGCCAAAATGGCCGACCTGGGGAAGAAGTACTGCGTTAACTGCCTTGCAGATGTTACAAATCTGCGGCTTCGGTGCACTGAGTGCTCTGATATTGAGTTATGCCCGGAGTGTTTCTCGGCGGGTGCAGAAATCGGTAATCACCGCAGATGGCACGGCTACCAGCAGGTCGACGGCGGTCGGTTCTCTCTCTGGGGTTCAGAGGCAGAGGGAGGATGGACTAGCAGGGAAGAGCAGTCACTACTCGATGCTATCGAACAATATGGATTTGGAAACTGGGTACATCACTTTATTAAGTTACCCAATTTACCTCTGTAGTGTAAGACATTCTCACAAGACTTTTATTTACATGTGTACAAAAAGACTGAAAGTTCTTGAGGAGCATACCATCAGTAATGTTAGAAACTCCAAGAGAGAAAGGTGGTCAACTATTTTGACAGTGTCATGGAAGTCGGACGTTAAAATACTGTATTACTGTATAGCAGTGGAATAACAACATCAGTCTTGACTACCATAGAAGGAGAGTGGTCCAGAGTTTAAACCATAGCTTTCATAGCCAGTTGAAAATCACAAAAAATAACTAAAGTAAATAAACCAGATCTTCAGGTTATCCTCTAAATCCTTAAGAGTTATGTAGAATTCAGTTTATTCACCTCCCTCCTTAGCACGAGACTAATTTAAGCTTAGTGAAAATAGGGTCTTTTACCTTTACATCTACTGTTGCTTTCAGTCTGAGGCAGTTAAGATTTTCATTTCAAACACTCTCTGTTATTGATTCTGCTTGTTTTCTATGAATTATTTTGTTCAGTAACATTTGTGTTAAGTCCTTTACCTTTTTAGTGGGCTATATAGCTAGCTATTAGTAAGACTATTGTACTTGATAATGTGGCTTGCATGTGGCTTGTTAGATCTAATCTAATTGTTGTTAGACCTAAGGCTTTATTTTGTGGGAAAAAATAGTTGTGTGACCTTGTGCGGTTTTCTGAAAATAAATCAGATAAAGCAATCCAGTAAAATTTATATTTCTGAAGGAGCTGGAAACAATAAATAAAAAGCATTTGAGAGGCCTTATTGCCTAACTAATTTTTGATTTATGTAAATTTTTGATCTTGCTATTTTAAAAAGTAAATTTTATAAAAGTAAAAGAAAAAATGCTAAATTTTCTCTGCATTGTTTACTGTGGCAGCGTCACCATAGTTTGCTCAGACTAAATGTGGAAACCTGAAAGCTTCTGGTACAATAAACTGTCCCTTACCTGATTTTGCAGCGTCATTTAGAGATGGAAATTATCAGTGTATTTAAAAGGCTTTAAATTGCATAGTTTTTGAAGCCTTCTCTGGAATTTTTAGGTTGAATTAAGCACCCTTAGTATAGAGCAGTGGCTCTTAACCTGGGTTTGATCAAACCCTGGGGGTTTGGTGAGTCAGTCTCAGGGGTTCAACAGATGTCAAGACACACACTTGACTCATGATTTTTTTTTTTTTCTGGCACTAGTGGCCTTTATTTGCAGTAGAGACAGACAGGAAAGTGGGCAGAGAAAGAATGGGGAAGAAAGAAAGAAAGGGTTGACGAGCCGGAAGTCGAACTCGTGACCATTGGTCGAGGACTGTAGCCTATGTAAATGGGCCGCCTGCCCTGACTATTGCGCCACCAGACAGCCCAACTCATGATTCTTGATGACACGTCCCGCTTGGCCATCACTAACTACAGGTGATCACGCTACATTGCTTGGGCAATCTGTGCTGCACGGAATTTGATGCACTCAGTTGTCGACTTATGACTGTCGTGATGGTACCTCGTGTGATTTCTTTAATATTTTAATCCATACTAACTGTCGAGCAAAAAAAGTAAGTGGTTGGACGACTATGTACAATATGGAGTAATAAGTAAGGTATGTTATTCGTGCAGCCCATGCATTGTATTGGTTTTGTTTTTTTGAACACAATGTTAATGCACAGTTCATTTTGTCCACCAGTAAGACATATACCTATGTCTTGAATTAAAAAAAAAAAAAATATATATTTCAATAAAGAAGGGTTTGGTGAATGTGCATATGAAACTGCTGGGGGTTCAGTACCTCCAACAAGGTTAAGAAACACTGGTATAGAGCATTCAGAAAAATTGTCAACATTCATTTTCAGGGTCCTGGATTGCTTCCACTTACTTCTGTTCATTTGCTCTTACTTCTTATTTGTGTTTTTCAGGAGGACATGGCTGCTCATGTAGGTGCATCACGAACTCCACAGGAAGTCATGGAACATTATGTCACCATGTATATCCATGGAAACCTTGGTAAGGCATGCATCCCCGACAGTATTCCAAACCGGGTAACTGACCATACTTGTCCAAGTGGGGGTCCTCTGTCGCCCAGCCTCACCACCCCGCTCCCCCCACTTGATATAAGTCTGGCTGAGCAGCAGCAGCTTGGCTACATGCCACTGCGTGATGATTATGAAATTGAGTATGACCAAGACGCCGAGAAGCTCATTAGTGGGCTGTCTGTGAACTATGATGATGAAGATGTGGAAATTGAGATGAAACGAGCCCATGTGGATATGTACGTGCGCAAGCTCAGAGAACGCCAGCGCCGTAAAAACATCGCCCGAGACTACAACCTTGTGCCTGTGTTCCTTGGTAGAGACAAGAAGGACAAGGAAAAGGAGAAACCTGGGGGGGCTGGAGCTGTAGGTGCTTCTGGTGCTGGAGGTGGAGCAGTGGTAGTTATTGGCACCGTTGGATCAGGTTCAACAACAGCGGGATCAGGTACCATTGTAAATACACCTAAAAGAAAGATCACAAAGGAAGAGAAGGAACAACGGGTTAGGCTCAGGGCCTTCTGTCAGTTCATGGCCCATCGGGAATTTGAAGACTTCTTTGAGAACATGCATAAAGAACGAGTGCTGAGGGCCAAGGTGCGTGAGCTGCAGCGCTATCGCCGCAATGGCATCACACGTTTAGAAGAGTCAGCTGAATATGAAGCTGCACGCCACAAACGGGAGAAACGCAAGGAGAATAAAAATGTGGTCTCCAAACGTGGTAGTGCAGGAGGGGGAGGGCTAAGCTCTGGAATGGGACTTGGGGGTGGAGCTGGAGGGGGAGGAGGGATTGTTGGAGGGATTGGGGGTGGAAGTGGGATCAAGGAGGAGGGCAAAGATGGTGAATTTGCAGCCATTGAAAATCTGACAGGTTTTGAGCTCCTGTCAGATCGGGAGAAGTTGCTGTGTAACTCTTTAAATCTTAGCCCAATACGTTATCTGACTGTGAAAACCATCATCATCAAAGATCATCTGCAGAAAAGGCAAGGTATCCCGGCCAAGAGCAGACTACCTAGCTACCTGGACAAAGTCCTCAAGAAGCGCATTCTCAGCTTCCTTACAGAGAGTGGCTGGATATCCAAAGATGCCTCATAGCAGTTCATTCTTTTTCACTCATAGTAAGCTGATGGTTGATGGTAGCCGATTAGCAATATGATTCAGAGGATGGACAGAGTTACAGGCGCTCATGATTTGCTTTTTTCAGGTTAACATTGTGAATATGTACATTAAATCAGAAAAAAAGATGTCCCACTGGAAAAATTAATAATTTTCATAACAGGTCTAAGTACAAATGTAAGCATATATTTTTGCATTTGAAAGGGTTAGGGTTAGGGTTACCCTAACCCTAACCCTAATAATAGCTGTGGCTAATAGCTGTGGGTGCACAGTCTTTTCTGTCCACAATCATTTTAAATGTATGTAACTACAATCTATTGAGTATAATGCAGTTTCAGAGTTCTTTTAGGGTTTTGGTAACAGATTCCTGCAGATATCTATACAGAGCTATAACAATTAATTTGAACTGCAAAGAGAAGGGTCTCCTAAACATTGCCCCTAGACAGTGTTTCTTGTGAATATTTAACAACATTGTGATTTTTTTTTTCTTCATATCCTCAAACTCTGGTTTGCTCTGTTTGTTTTTGTTTGTTTTGTTTTCCTTACTTAAAGATGCTCTCGAGAAATCTTTGAGGAAAGTAGGTGTTTGAATGAAAGACAGCTTGGATATTTCTACTGATTGTATTTTAGTGTGTGTTTGTATGTGTGTTTGTGTGTCCTTTCAAATCAGAGCTTCTGTCTATATATCAATCAACACCTGCATCAGCATCACCCCTTGTTAGTCTTTGCCACATGCCATTAATGTGGAACACAAAACTCAAGTTGTAGATTTGTCTCAGCAGCCACAATGTAACATGTTAGGCAGCTCTGCATAGCTTGTAAGGTTTTACTGTCCTCATGGAACAATACAAAACAAAATGAAGTGTGCAAGTGTGGTTACCCATTTATTGCAGCTTCTCAGATGGTATGTTTCAAAGCAGATGTTACCATGTATATATGGGATGTTTCCCATTTTATCCTCACTTTGCTTGGAGGGGAAAACTTAAACAGCACAGAGAATTGCATTTCCTGGGTTTGTGTGTCTTTTTTTTGTATGCCACACTGAGTCAGTTCCATCATGCTCTTAAAATTGAAATAAGATTTTGTTATTTTAGTGCTAAAATTCAAGAAGAAGGGCACAACAATCTGTGAACCCATAATGGATAATGTGCCTGTTACTAGCTAACTCAAATGTCATCATTCTTGGGGGTTTCAGTACAGGTCTTGAATGCCTTTGTTTTTTGTCACATATAAAATTAATTGTCTGCACTGAGATGGGGGGTCTTTAATATATTTTCAAATATTTTTTATCCACATGGTGAGACCATGTGCCTTTCTTCTCTGATTCTCAAGAAGATGCAATGAAAAAAAAAAACCAACAGTCAATGCATCCAAGTAACAAGTATTGCATTCCCATTGCACTGGTAGACACAAATACACACAAATACATTGTAGTTCAGTGTTACCCAGTCCAGGTCCTTGAGTCCAGTGACAGCTGAGACAATATCAGGTCGCCCTGCTACCCTGAACACAATGAAGTGGGCATATATGGGATGGGATATGCTTCTATTAAAATCTGAGTTTACTTTATCATATTTAGAATAAAATGAATATTCATAATCCCCTATTCTTAAAACTCTTACCTTTGATAAGAGCCAGCTCTCTTTCCATGGGATTTGTTGACTATGAAAATTGTACTCATGAGGTTTTCATTGACTGCAGCAGGTAGATTTGGAACTTTGTGTTACATTATTAAGAGAATCAACAGCGATTATTTGTAGAAACTACAGGAAATTGTAATCAAATGTCAACTAATTGTTTCATCACTGATACTGGTCCACTACAGTATATCACTCTGACCCACTGTGAACATACATTCACTGGACTTGTTTTTCAATTGTTATGGGTTTAGCAAAATTGATGATTGATTAGAAATGCTATGTTGATGTGCAAAGAGCTCTGTAACATTACTGTAAAATATAAATGTGCAATTTTTAAAGCCAAAATCCCTTTAGAGTCTAATTGAATGTTCTACAAAGGTGTTGCTCCTTTCCAGCTGAAGATGTTATACTGCCAATTGAAGCTATTTGATGCCCCCCACCCCAAGAATAAGTGGTTTTGATCTGTGAAAAGGTGGAATTTTTTTTCCAGTAAAAGAAAGTGAGAGTATTCTTTGTAACGAGAATCCTACTTACCTGTGTAAACACTTTTTTTTATATATATATATAAAAAGGGGTAATATGTGTTCTGTGAAATGTACAGTATTTTGTGTCACAGACATTTTTATAACTTTTTTATTTAAAAAAAAATGTATGACAAATAAGCATTTTATAAAGCTATTGTTCCAGTGATGGAATACTGTTGGCTATCTTGTTCCCTGTCTCATTCTGTTGAGATGATTCTTTGTTACTTGATGCATATGAGATGGAGATGTATTAAAATACATGATAAAAACAGTTTCTGCCTCAGTAATTTTAAGTTTCTGTGACTGTCAAAGGAGAAATTAACCCATTTAAATAGCAAACTATTGCTGTTGATTACAAATTCAGGGTTTGTAATGTCAAGCTTTTTGAATGATTAGACAAAAGTTGCATGTGAGAGAGGGTACATTATTTGTAATTTTTTTCTTTTTCTGGTATTTGAAAATGCTTTCAAAATTTAGAAATAAAAAGCAAACAGTTTTAAGATGTGTAACGACTGAATCTTAAAACAATTATAGTAACTGTAATTACTTGAAAAATAAACTAGATTTAAGTCAAGTAAAGACTTAGACATTTAAAAATCTTTTATAAATTGATATTTTTTTATGACATGTTTAGAGTATACGTAGATTGTTGAAAAAAGCTGCAATGCCACAATCTTTGGCATGTGGAAAAGCTATTTTTTTAACAATTGTAAGACCAGTATGATTACATAAATGTCGACAATAACGCAATAGTGCAATTAAAAGTTATTTAATACATAGATGTGTGTTCATGAGAGAACAAAAGAACCTGTTACTCTGAATGCACAGTGGAGCAGATTTTTGCTTATAGGGATATATACAAGTGTTTTGTGTGTGTGCTTGTGGTAGTACAAAAAAGTTGGATGAGGGGGCGTTTTGGAAAGTGGGTCATGTGCAAACTTTGAGGATGTTGAACCTGAACTCGGGGAAACTTAATTTCAGTGTTTGACAAAGCGAGGTAACTTCACCCCGAGAGAGTTCCGTTGAGCCCATTTCAGAAACCAAGGCAACTCATTCTCATTCTTTACAAAAAATAGTAACTGACTCTCCAAACCAATCCCTGTTGAGAGCAGATTTACTTCCACATACACAGTTTTCTCTGTTTCCTCTTCTTCATCCACACCATGCAACAAAACGGTCCACCAGTTTTCTGTTATCCATCTCTTGTCCATTACTGATACACCCCACAACTGCAGAGTCGCCTAAGTATTTCTCCAGATGACAGGACTTTAACTAGACTTTGATCCATTCAGTCCCATAAACTGTGGTCTGTCAGGTAGTTAGTAATCCAGGTGATTGTGGATACATTCACATTACATACATTGATGTGTCTTAGTTTCTTACGCAGTAAAGCAGGCTAGATTGTGTTAAATGCATGGGAGAAATCGAAGAACATGAGCCTCACAGTACTTCCTGCTTTGTCCAGATGATTGTGGGTTCATTGAAGCAGGTGTATGATGGTGTCTTCAACTCCAACCCCATGACGACAAGCAAACTGCAGTGGGTCCTTGAAGGTCCTCATATACAGTCATGGAAAAAATTATTAGACCACCCTTGTTTTCTTCAGTTTCTTGTTCATTTTAATGCCTGGTACAACTAAAGGTACATTTGTTTGGACAAACGTAACGATAACCACAAAGATTGCTCTTAAGTGTTTTATTTAAGAGCTGATATCTTACCATTTTTCATGGTTTTCTTGATTATAACCTAAATCACTTAAGTTTTTACATCAATAGCTATGGCGTTGTACTGCCAAAAACACTGCTTTTATGCATTCAGTGTTTTCTTTTCTGTCTGTTTTAGTCACATGATGACGTTTAGTGGTACCAGGTATTAAAATGAACAAGAAAGTGAAGAAAAAATGGTGGTCTAATAATTTTTTCCATGACTGTATGTATACATATACGTATACACATACATACATACACACATACACATATATATATATAAATATATATACATATATACATACATACACACACACACACACACACATATACAGTGGAGGAAATAAGTACACTCAAGAAAAAAAGAAACGCACCACTGCTGTTTTACCACATTTTCTTTTGGTTACTTATTTTTAATGGAAATATTACATGTGCACATCAACCATATACCTGTCCCTGATATTCAGACCCAATTAATCAATGCTTGTGACAGTTTCAATAGCAATAACATGACCAAACAATAAAGCATCACAGTAAACAAAAACACAGTTGTTTGATTCGATTGTCGGTAATTAACATGACCACCATTCGCCTCAAGGACACTGATAATTGATGGGTCCCAATGGTTTCAGCAGCAGTTCTTGTTGCTGGTCCAAACCTGTCACGGAGATGTGACAGCCGATTCGCTCGGTCCTGTGCGGCCGTTGTGACACGTGGTCGACCAGATCTTGGACGGTCATTGGAGGATCCAGTGGTCTGGAAACGCTCAGCAAGGCGTACAACAGTAGAGTGATGGACTCCAAACACCCTGGCTACAGCCCGTGTGCTCCTTCCAGCTTGAAGCATGCCAATGGCACCATCTCTCTCTGGTTGCTGTAGTCGTGGCATCGTGAACAAATGTGCTTTTTATCCATTTTGGTGTCTTTTTATAGGGAATGGTTGTGCACAATTGAGGACAGGTCCAATTCATCTCTGAGTTTTACTCATGACCCAGACATAGGTGATTATACAAAACTACAATTGTTATTGCTGATCAAAATCAATCAACCGGAACCAGGAAAACAGTGATTTCATTTTGACTCAAAATTGTACTAAACTCATTGTAGTCTGTAATTTTTCACTGTCTATAATATTTTTGGAAAAATTGAGAAAACAAAAATGGTGCGTTTCTTCCCCTTCAGTGTATTTGATCCCCCACTGATTTTGGCAGTTGTCATACTAAGAAATAAATGAACAGTCTCAGATTTTAATGGCAGCTTTATTTTAACAGTTATAGAAAGAATAGTGAAAAACACAAAATGAAAAATAAAAATTAATTTCCAAGTCATTGAGGGAAATAAGTATTTGATCCCCGACCAACCTTGACCAGTGTTGGTTCCCACAGACCACTGGCATTCTCCTAATCTCACTGAAGTAATTACCTGCATGAGAGACACCTGTTCCAAATTGTCACCTGTATAAAAAGCCATCTGCCCACAGACTCAGTAATACTCCACCATCTCTGTTAATCAACCTAGGCTGAGGGCTCCATGCAAGATATCACCTCGTGGGGTCTCAATGATCATGAGAAAGGTTAGAGATCAGCCAGAACTACACGGGAGGAGCTGGTCAATGATCTCAAGGCAGCTGGGACCACAGTCACCAAGAAAACTATTGGTAATACACTGAGACGCAATGGTTTAAAATCCTGCAGTGGTCCAAGGTCCCTCTGCTCAAGAAGGGTCACGTCCAGGCCCGACTCAGGTTTGACAAAGAACATATTAATGACTCAGAAAGACACTGGGAGAAGGTGCTGTGGTCAGATGAGACTAAAATTGAGCTCTTTGGCCTCAACTCAACTCAATGTGTTTGGAGGAAGAGAAATGCTGAATATGACCCCAAAAACACCATCCCTACTGTCAAGCATGGTGGTGGAAGCCTTATGCTTTGGGGGTGTTTCTCTTCTAAGGGGACAGGTCGTCTTCACCACATCGATGGGAAGATGAACGGGGCCATGTACCGCAGAATCTTGGGTGACAACCTCCTTGCCTCCACAAGGACATTGAAAATGGGTGGTGGATGGGTCTTCCAGCATGACAACGACCCAAAACATCCAGCCAAGGAACCAAAGGAGTGGCTCCATAAGAAGCACATCAAGGTCAGGGAATGGCCTAGCCGGTCTCCTGACCTTAATCCTATTAAATATCTATGGAGAGAGCTGAAGCTGAGAGTTTCCAAGCATGTGTTTTGTACAAAAATACATTTTTGGGATGTAAAAGTATATCTTGGTTTTCACCACAATTAACTCTGGTGCTAAAAGTAATTGATTCAAGCGGACAAACTCATATCTCGTTTATTATCGAAATATCGCCTTTTGAAATGATGTGGAGCTGCGAGCCAAAGATTGGCCTGAATTCTGCAGAGAAGTTATTTTAATAAAAAAAGTCGTGGAGGGTTAAAGTAATGTAAAACACTTCTTCACTTTTCCCCTGGAGGCAAAATAAGACCAAAAATAAGTTTTGTTTTTTGTGTCTTAAGCTTATTATTACCACAATAAGAATACATTCAACGTATAAGGCTTGTATATTTTTAATACACTAACAACTAATTTTAAATGTACTTGGAATACAAAGAAAGTACACTTTAATTTTACTAATTAAGGATATATTAGTACATATAAAGTCATATACTTCAAGTTTACCAAATGTACTTTAAGTTGTTCCACTTTAGCACATATAAAGTACACTAAATATACTTCAAGTTGAGCTTTTCTACAATTTAATTACAATTAAAATACATTTAGTACTGTAGTGTCTGATATTTACATAATATTTACCTTCTTCTATGAAGTTTAAGCACAACTCTGTAACAGCGCTTTAACAGCGTCTAGGCCTTATTTCTAAAAGTTCACTGGGTTTAGTTCACTATGTAAGGATGTTTCCCAGCACGTACAAACTTTGGAAAATCCCAGACTTACAAAGATCCCGAAATTAGTTAGGGAGTATATCCTGTGATTGGGGTCTTATCGGAGACACCAGTTGTTCATTGTCAACACAACCTGTCAAGCTATTGCCAAAGAAAAGTGTGATTTACACCATACATGTCTGTAATTAGATCTGGATATGAGTATAAACTAATGTCTCTTGGCATACGTCTTTGTTCTTCTACCAAATCTGACCTGAGAAGTTCCCAGACTGAGCGCTAGTCTGTATTAAGCCTCTTTATCTGTAAATAAACTTTATATGCATTTAAAGACAGCTTTGGAGCCGAGTCCATTTTTTCATCACACTAAGAAAGAAGAAGACAGAAGACTTCAAAAACACCTCTCCGGCAGAAAACTACAGTCTTGGCGTCACGGACATCTTTTTTGCGGCCCGAAGAAAACTGTCACTCTTTCAGCAACACGGTGGTGTTATTATTTTCTTTTCTTTTTATTTTTTGTTGTTTTTTTTTGTTCTTTGCTGGTGGTTGACTGTTGGGTTGTCTCAGCGAATCAAAGACTTGGAGCACGAGGTGGCGGCACTGCGAGCTGGTGCTGGTGCTGGCTGCGACTGCTACGGACTCGGAGAATCCCTCAACCTCTTCTGGAGCAACAGGTGGAGAGCGGGTGTCAGAGTTGCAGGCCCCGGTCATATATGTGCAACATGACAGAAAACTGCCACTTTTCTCAGGGAAAGTGGACAGCAAAGACTCCTGGACTCTGGATGAGTGGATTGAACAAATAAGACATTTTGCACAAACAAGAGGTACAACTGAAAAAGAATGAGCACAAATAGTCTTTGATCACCTAGAGGGCGCTGCTCGCACAGAGATTAAGTTCTTGCCAACTGCGCAGAGGAATAGTATGGAGTCAATCTTTAAAGTTTTGAAAGACGTTTATGGTTGTTTGCATTCTTGTATATCCTTACAACGCCGGTTTTACAACCGTAAACAACTTGAGGGTGAGTCCCTGATTGATTTTTCTCATTCTCTTATGGATATAATGGACTTGATTATCAAAACGGATGCTCAGGCTGCTTCAAAAGCGCCTAAAGATTTGCGTGATCAATTCTGTGATGGTATTCGAGACCAAGCGTTGAAAATTAGACTTAAAGATTTGGTTAATTTAAATTCTACCTGGACTATTCGTGAGGCCAGAGCTGAAGCCATTAGGTGGATGTCACAATATGGTGGTCCGTCCAAGTATAAAAATGAGTGTAATATGGTCTCTAATGAAACTGCTGTGTCTTGTGAAAATGCTGATGCTATTTCTCAATACACTGAGTTAGTGTCTCTTTTGAAAGCACAACAGACCCAGTTGGATCTGGTTATTAAAGCTTTGACTCCACAAACTTTACCTCCAGCTGGGACACATTTTATGAGGCCCAGGCGAACAGCTGATGGGAAGCCCATTTGTTTTAAGTGTGAGCAAAGTGGGCATATTGCTCGGAATTGTCCGAGTAAAAGTGAACGCAGAGAGTCTACTCAGCCTGAGCCGATGGGAAACTAGAACCCGCCAGTGTGCAGAGCCAAACATTGGTGGGGGGAGCTCAAGGCTCTAATATTAAAGTTGTTCATGAAAATGTGGATTTAAGATGTCTTGTTGGGGAGTGTTTTGAAGCGGAGGTGGATTTTGCTGGAGTCGGGGTCCCGTGCTTGCTGGATAGTGGATCTATGGTTACCACTGTAACTGAGAGTTATTTTAATAACAACTTCTCTCACCTGTCTGAGGCTTTCTGAGGGATTGTGGGTGGCTAGGGTTAAAAGCTGCAAATGGTTTGAAAATCCCTTATTTAGGCTATATTGAGCTGGATGTAAATATTCTGGGGGTCTCTCTTCCTCGTCGTGGTATTTTAATTGTCAAAGATCCAACTGATTGTTATATGAGACAGAAAAAGGCTGTGGTTCCAGGGGTACTGGGGATGAATGTACTAAGTCCTCTTTATTTAGAACTGCACAAGCAATGTGCCCAACCTGTGGGAGGCGGAAGTGATCAAAGCATCACCACCAGGGACAATGATGATGATGATGATGGAGACCATGGCCAGCTCCCCAGACCCTTATCCAGTGAGAGTACAGGGTAAGAAGCCTTTTTGTGTTCCAGCTGGCAGTCTTAGTCATATCCCAGTTAATTGTCCACAGATGCCCTTAAATCAGTCTATTGACCTTATGGTTGAACCACTGGGGCCGGAGCACAGCGGTCTGCCTGAAGGATTGTTGGTCTCACCTTCCTTGGTAAAGGCAGAACGGGGAAGAGCTTTTGTGCCAGTCACTAATGTGGGTACGACAGATGTGTGGGTAACTCCACGCAGGGTGATTGCCACTGTTCAGACAGCTGATACCATACTAGGACAGGATTCCCAGATACAGGTGTCAGTAGAGGAACAGGATTGTACAGCTTTTATTGTAAGTCAGGATGCAAGATTTGATGACATTCAAGTGAACTTACCTGAGTTTGAAAATCTAAACGATGATGAAAGACAAGAAGCCAAAGCTCTGTTAACTAAGTATAAGGGAGTGTTTGCTAGAAGTGATCTAGATGTGGGATGCACAAATCTGATTACACACGAGATCCCTCTAATAGATGAGACACCAGTGCGGCAGCCATACAGACGAATTCCTCCCTCTCAGTATGAAATGGCACGGAAGCATGTACAGCAGTTGTTAGAATGTCAGATTATACGAGAGAGTAGCAGTCCGTATTCTTCCCCTATAGTTTTGGTTATTAAAAAGGATGGTACTCTGCGCATGTGTGTAGACTATGGTTTATTAAATGCCAGGACTAGAAAGGATGCATTTCCCCTCCCAAGAATTGAAGAGTCCTTGGATGCTTTGGCCGGAGCACAGTGGTTCTCTACCCTAGATTTGGCTAGTGGCTATAGTCAAGTGGAGATGGCAGAAAAGGATAAAGCCAAAACAGCATTTTGTACACCATTTGGCTTATTTGAGTTTAATCGTATGCCATTTGGTTTGTGTAATGCACCAAGTACATTCCAGCGTCTGATGGAGCGCCTTTTTGGGGATTGTCGCTATCAATCCGTGCTCTTGTACTTGGATGATGTAATAGTTTTTTCTTCTTCTGTGAAACAACATCTTGAACGTTTAGATCAAGTTTTTTCCCGTTTGGAGAGCCAGGGCCTAAAGGTAAAACTTTCTAAATTTAATTTTTTTCAGAAGCGTGTTAAGTACTTGGGCCATGTGGTGTCAGCCGAAGGCGTTTCCACAGACAGTGATAAGGTGACTGTAGTCAGGGACTGGAAGCAGCCTAGTAACCTCGCGGAACTGAGGTCATTTTTGGGCTTTGCGTCTTATTATAGAAGATTTATTGCAGGGTTTTCTAACATGGCTGCGCCCTTGAACCGACTGGTGGCTAGGCTTCTTCCCCCTGGTAGAAAGGGTAAAACGCCTCGAAGGCCCTTGACTGAATTCTGGGATGCTGAGTGTGAGCAGAGTTTTATGAAGCTCAAAACGGCATTAATAACTCCACCTGTTCTTGCTTATACAGATTTCCAGAAGCCTTTTGTTCTAGAGGTTGATGCAAGCCATGGAGGGTTAGGAGCAGTGCTATCCCAAGAGCATGGGGGTAAGTTGCAGCCCATTGCTTTTGCTAGCAGAAGCTTGAAACCTGCAGAGCGTAACATGAGTAATTATAGTTCTATGAAATTGGAACTGGTAGCCCTTAAATGGGCTGTTATGGAGAAATTCCGGGAGTATCTGCTAGGAAACAAGTGTACAGTATTCACTGACAATAACCCTTTAAGCCATTTAGCAACCGCAAAATTAGGTGCAACAGAACAGAGGTGGGCTTCCGAGTTGGCATCGTTTGATCTAACTCTAAAATACCGTCCAGGTTCTCAGAATGCAAATGCTGATGCATTGTCACATTTGCATTCAATACCTGGGCAGTTAGAGGCCCCGTTAGTAGAGGATGGGGAGGTCTGGGGAGAGCAGGCGGAAATAAGTGCGCTACCAGGGTTGTCCGTGTCTGACCTCTCTGTTTTACAAACTCAGGATCCCACTATTGGCAAGGTTTTAACGTACTGGGACAGGGGTAGGATGCCGGATGCCAGAGAGAGACATGAGCTTAGTAAGGGCTCGAGGGAGCTGGTGAGGCAGTGGAGTAGGCTCAGGAAAATAGAGTCAGTGCTTTATCGTTGTGTCCATGTGCCTGAAGGAGAGCGAGAGATCCGGCAGTTAATCTTGCCACACTGCTTACAGGAGCGTATTCTACGCTCGCTGCATGATGATCATGGGCATCAGGGAGTAGAGCGCACATTTCAGCTGGTGCGTTCCCGTTACTATTGGCCAAACATGTATAGGGATGTTGAGGGGTGGTGTAAAAATTGTGACAGATGTGTTTTGTCTAAGGCTTTGCAACCAAAGGTTAAGACGTACATGGGCTCGGTCAGGGCATCTCGGCCTCATGAAATTTTGGCAATAGATTTTACAGTGTTGGAACCTTCAACAGATGGTAGAGAAAATGTTTTAGTCATGACCGATGTATTTTCAAAGTATACACAAGCAGTTTCTACAAAGGATCAGCGAGCAAGTACAGTTGCAGAAGCTTTGGTTAAACATTGGTTTCATCTTTTCGGCCCCCCAAGTCGTATCCACTCTGACCAAGGGCGGAATTTTGAGAGTAATCTGGTGTATCAGCTTTGTAAAATCTATAATGGGGAAAAGCCGCACCACACCTTATCATCCACAAGGGAACGGTCAGTGTGAGCGTTTTAATCGTACGTTGCATGATCTATTGCGGGCCCTTCCTCCTGAACAGAAACGTAGATGGCCTCGGCATTTATCTCAGATGACTTATGCCTATAATACCACTGCGCACCAGTCTACCGGCATGACCCCGTACTTCCTAATGTTCGGGAGGGAGCCACGTTTACCAGTAGATTTTCTCACTGAGGGGAGGATGGAGGCTGACATCCCGTTAGAAGAGTGGGTGGAGGAACATCAAAAATCATTAACTGTGGCATACGGAACTGTCTAGCAAAGACTGGAGAATAAGCGGGTACAAAGAGATCAGAGAGAGCAGGATCAGGGTATGGCAGCAGACTTTGAAGAGGGGGACCTGGTGTACACAAGAAACCATTCTGTCAGAGGTAGGAATAAGATCCAGGATTTTTGGGATCCTACTCCATACCAGGTGGTTCGCCCCCCATCCCCAAAGGGTGTAGTTTACTCCATTGCCCCTGTGGGTCAGGAAGGGTCACTTCGGCAGGTGCATAGGACAGAGCTGAGGAGTATTCCTGAAAGGATTGGTGCTAGTAATGCTAGTACTGATGTGAAGAGTGAACCAGATGATAGTACTACAGCTAATGAGACAAGTGATATGTTGGAACCAGGGCCTGAACCAGGTTTAGAAGGGGATCGCATTGGCAGTAATGAAGTGTTGTCTGAAGGTTGGCTTCTTCCAGGCCAACATCCCACTAAGGAAACTGGCACATCCTTAGTTGCGGAACCTCGGAGGTCAACTAGGACAACTGCAGGACAACATTCTAATCCATATAGATTGCCACAGTTAATGCAGATTGCTAAATCAGCAGTATAAATTATAAGTTAATTGGCTAATGTTCTCGGGCTACATCGTCAGGTTGACGATGCACCTTGATGGGTTGGGATATCCCTTTGGCTGACTGGCAAGCACACGTGACTCTCACCCGGGAGTCTGGGGATCAAATCCCGCCCGGGCCCTCCGTAGTGTCCCTTGCCACACATTTACAGAGCCTGGGATATTTGCCTTCTGTCTCTCTCTTTCTTTTTCTGTGTGACGGGCTTCGTTTGAAATTTATATTTTCCGGACAGCTAGTTCTGTCCGGAACGATACACTACAGTGAGGGCACCTGTGTTTACAGGCTGATGTCGTTTGTGTTGTAGTACCGAAAATAGTTTGCAGCACCGAATACCTGTCTGAGACTTTGATCTTGCAGCTGTAAAGGTGACTGCGTCACTGCAAGTGTTGGCAAACCTGTTCACAGGTGGGTGCCGTGGTACCGGAGATCTCAGCGGTACGGTACCTGTGAGAATGATCTTGCAGGCAGGGGCGCCGCTAGGGATTTTGGGCCCCATGAAAAGAATCTTTACAGGGCCCCCCAACACAGCGGCGAAATTTGTTGATGCTATTTTTGATCATCATTAGGGGCCTCTCTGGGCCCACCTCAATCATGGGCCCCTATAATCTGTATCCTTTACCCCCCCTTTTCGGCGCCCCAGCTTGCAGGTGTAACGTAACTGTGTTTTGAAGTGTCGACGTGAAATAGTTCTTGAGTGAACTTGTTCTGCAGCGAGGGTGTTCTGACATGCAGATTAAGTATCGGTCCACGGAACCAGTACGGACGCAGCCAATGAGTTAGTCCGGCCAAACTTCTCATTACCTGTAAGACGTCTATAAACGCTTTCCGTCCCGTGAACGATCGACGTCCTGTAGATAATTAGTGTTATAAATTTAATGATGATTTGCCCTGGGCCCAGTGGCTGGAATTGATTTTTAAACTCTTTAAGTTTTTGGTGAACCGCGAAGTGTTTAAATACCGCTGCGTTTGGTGTCGGCTGAGAAAATCAGTCTGTCACGGTTGTGACTGATCAAGTTTGATCCACCTATGTTTCACCTTCCCATCCGACGAGCAGCCCAGCTGTGGCACTGTACACCTGTACCTATTCAGTCATCATTCAACCAGACTCGTCACCAGATCTTCCCATAGAAACGCCTGATCCAGCCATTCGCAGTGCCACCTCCTTGCCTTCGTCGTCCCCTGGATTGTTAGTTTGGCTGCCAACCCTCGAATCCTCCTTTTTTACATCTGAGAGAATTAAACTCTTAAAATTCCAGAACTCCCTTCCTGTCTCCATTGTGGTTGCTTTAGGGTTCAAGAAACAAAATAGCGCAATGTTATGGAAAATTTGAAAGTGATCCAGAATCCAGGATTTCTTCCGGATTACACCCAAAATAAAATCAGTTCTTCCTTTTCACATTTCTGACAACTCCTGAAAATGTCATCAAAATCCATCCATAACTTTTTGAGTTATCTTGAACATATCCCCTGCTCAAAGACGCACAGCTGCGCCAAGACGCATAGCTGCTGGAAGCGGTGCTTTTTAAAATACTGCAGAACGGATCATTGGATGAGCATTGAGCCAGAGGAACACGTATGATGACATCTACCTTCTACCAGTGAGAACATCTCAGGTGTTCCGAGCGCAAGGAGAGGATCAGCGGGATACGAGCACAGTACAAGAAACTCCACAACAGAGTTCTGTGATCTCCTCGTTTCCTCCACAGCAAACATCTGAATGAGATCATGCCACAGCTGTACAGACATCCTCTGCCCTTAAGAGAATAATAATGTATGCAAGTAATACAGTGATGCGTAATCGAGAGGTAGAGCCGGTTGTGCAGTCCATATGTGACTGGGTGGACGCGCAATGATGGGATTTGGACGCGCTCTTTTACGCACCGACATGCCAGTTGCATTTGGGTATTGGGTAATGGGTGGTCAGACCACCCAATACCCAAAATCTGCGAGATACAGGTACCGCAAAATACCGAATTTGTGGAAAGCGCAAGAGACACGCCCATTGCAGCGCCCACAATGTGCTTAAGGGAGTCGGCATAATGGGTAGCAGGTTTTGGGAGGTGGAAGATTGCGTTTGCGGTTGGCAGAGGCTCCTAAATCTGAGATTTGCAGGTAATGGGTATTGGGTATTGGGTAGCAGGAGGTGCAAGATAGGGCCCTACATTTGAAAAAAAAAAAAAGAAAGGAGATTAGTGTTTGTGTACACCCCTTGGAGAGAAAAGGGGGGACAAGAATGTATCATCAGAAATATGATAGAATAATTGAGAAAAACAAATATTGCCAATAAATGAATATTAGACCAACAGTTTTAACATCCTGTGTTTGATAATGTTCTGACTGTTTGATAGAATCACTGAATTGTAGCCATGCAAATATGATTTTAAAACTTTCTCTTTTTGTTTTTGTTCTTACTGTGAACGAACGAGACTTGACGTTGGCCGTGGGAAAGATCTCAGAGTGATAAGACTGCCTCTGTTGACAACTGGCCTGGACAACTGACCAAACTATAAAAGGCGATTCGCTTCTTTTATCCACAAAGGTCAAGCCAAAACCTGCTTTTACACAAGTTTGTGTTTTAATAAAGTTTGAACACATATTTTTGCTTATTTTAAGCATAAGAGTATGAGTTTTTGTGAGCATGAATTATACATCCATGAAGGCTTGGCAACTGACTGACCATTTTAAAATATTTAATAATTCTATGATGTGCTTAACTTGCATTTATTGATTAAGATCATTTGACTCTATGCCTACTTGTTCGATTGATTGGAAACTATTTTTTGACACAATTCTGAGTTTTTTATCTTCTTTTTATTTTCTCTGGAGTTGGCAAAACTGTCTTTGTTTTTTAATTGTATTTTAGAATTACTGATTGGATTTAACAGTTCTTAGGTTATAATGTAAGAGAGTTTTCCCATTAGCAACCTCTAGTGGACATGTGTTGACATTGTATTTGAAATTTTATTCTGACTCCCTCTAGTGGCCCATTGACTTTATACAGTTTATTTGAATCCCTCTTGTGGCCACATTGTGAATTGATTTTGAGTCTCCCTCTGCTGGACAAATTTTGGAATTGCAAAATTAAATGAGTAGTAATTGAACAATTAAACACAGATTTAAAGAGTTAATGTGAAAGAATTATTAATACAAAATAAGAAAAGAAGGGAATATAAACAATAAGTAATACTAATAAAATAAAGTGAAATACTTACAAAATTAAAATAAAAATAGAATTTTTTAAATTTTTGAGTTTTTGATTTTCTGATTAGTTTCTCTTGTGTTATATCATTATGTCAACAACAAAAGATATGGTTCCGAAAATGACTCCTGTTGAGTTAGTACAGAAACACAATCCAATTATTAAAAGAATTACAAAGACTTTAGAAAAATGGAACAAACGTTGGCCACACATTGCTCAACCTTGGCCAGTAGAAGGTACTTTGAACCCAGATGTTATACAATTCAAGTACTCGTTTCGACCTACAAGGTGCACCAGAAGAAAGCCAAACGTCAAGAAAAAAGACAATTTGAGCTTGGAGTTTTGAAATTGTTCAAAGATGAAGGACAGAAGATCTTGCAAACAAGAAAAGAGAAACGAGGAAATGAAACTGAAGACATGAAACCAAGGAGATGATGACAAAAGATGACAAACTTTTCACACATCTTCTCCTTCAACATTGAGGACCCCTCCACCATACGAAAGACAAGTGAAGAATGGAATTTTGCATCTTCAGCTTCCAGTAATCAGCCAAGAAGCCACTATAAGAACCAAAGATGACAAGCCACAAACCCTGAGAAAGGGACGGAGAACCATTTGATTCATGTCCCACTTTTCTGGAGAATTCCCTTGGAGCAGAGAATCCAAGAACCATGCAAGACCAACTTCAAGAACTACAAATTGAAGAGGAGGATACACGCAAGAAAGGATCATCCAAAAGCTACTCTTTTAAGACCAAAGAAGAAAGACTCATCAAGCAAGATGTGTCCAGTGGTCGTCCGAGGACCACATGTTGACTACGAGTCTTGGCAGAACACAGATCTGACAAGCATATTGAAGAAGTTACCACCGCTCCAGGATGGAGCCCATCCATGGATCTCGAAATTAGAGGAAGTCTGTGTGGGAACACAGCTTGCCATGGGAGATGTTAAGAGACTTCTAGCTAACATTCTTGGAGTCTCAGCGATGGAAGAGATCATGCTAAAAGCTGGCCTTGATCGTTATGTGGGAATTGCTGTGAACGATCCGGAACTGTTTGCAGCGAGAAGAGGCCGAATATGTAAAGCACTGAGAGTAATATTTCCGACAAACATTCATCCTGACAATATTCTGATTGAGCCCATAAGAAATAATGAAAATCCAAGAGCTTATGTCTCCAGAGCCCACCAAGTATGGAGAAACACTACAGGACATGATCCAGAAGGAATTCAAATGGAACAAGCGATCATACGAAACAAGATTCAGGAAGGATTGCCCCAGCCAGTGAGAAACAAGCTGGCAGAAGTGGTTGGACTTGGACACATGACGAAAAGTGTCTACACAGATCACATTGCACATCAAGTGGAACTGTATCGGAAAAGGGAGAAAGACCAGAAACAACAAGACCAAGATGCCTTGAGAAAACTCACTCAGATGCAGTTGGTGGAAGCAAAGACTGCTGGAGACTCCAGCAATGACGCTTCCAGATTATTCTAAGAACTCTTTTTGCTATATGTGCCCAACTCTGTTTGGAGACAAATACTGATGTATGATGAAACATCATCTGTCACTGTTGACTATCCAGTTACTATTTTAACTCATCATACCTTAAGGAACCTTTTGAACTTTGAAATATACTCAATGCTCTGATCATGTCAAGACTGAAAGATTATTATAGGTTTTTGAAACAAGAAGATTTTATTTTAACAAGATGCAACACTGTAATTTTGGTTGAACTTTTGCTAATTTCAGACACAAAGGTGCTCAGTCTGTTGTTAAGTTTTTGTGTCAGAAGGTCATAAGCAGGTGGGGATTGCCAGTTTGCATATCCTCTGACACGGTAAAGAATTTGTGGATAAAACAGTGCGATTGATTCTTTAGAAATTAGAGATGAAATAGCGACTTGGAATAGTTTATCATGTACAGACCCAAGACATTTGTGCTACTTATTTTTTAGTAATTTGTTTAAGTGTTACTTGACTTTTGTAGGAGACCAACTGTCGTAAGAGACTATTGTCTATTTTCCATAGACTTCAATTGGATGACTAAGGTGATTATAAAAGTTACTGTTATTCTGTTCCATTTCAGAAGGACAAATTGCTATACAGCTAGTGACGATTTATGACATGCATGTAGTGACTTTAGTAGTATTGCGAGTCGACGACTATGAGGATCTGACTACCACACTGATTTCACCTTCAATGATTGCAACTATTTTTTCCAAGTTGACAACTGAGAGTATGATTATGAAAAGGGTAGGAATGGTGATGCCTGGTGACAACATTTAGATGCCTGTTACGTAGACCTGATACTGATGACAAAGATAAGGAGAAAGTGGACGATGTCATAGTTGAAACATACCCTTTTGAAAGTTAGTTTTTGATATCCATATATTAATATCTACACTATGTTGATTCTTTTTCACCTATTTTTAATCACTTGTTTGAAAATGTTTCTTTTTCACTTGATGCAAGATACTGGTCAGTCTTTTCTTTTTCTTCTCAGTACTGATGGAAAATCACCTGGGGTGATAACTGGATCAAGCATTTCCATTCAGTCTTGACCATATGGACTGTCACAATCCAACATCGACATTGTCCTGATGCAACATCATTGATACACCTGGATTCCTCAGGAGCTTCTTCGCCTATGGAACTCTTGGGGGGTTATTCTTTCAGTCGAGAAATATTTAGTATTCAGTATATTCAATGTATTCTTGATTTTGTTATGTTATGACTCTATATACACATGTGACTCAGTTATACTCTTTTACTGTTGTTTTGTGCAATTATGTGTGGGACCTCAGGTGTTTTGTTCTTTTATCAGATAGGACAGAGGGTTTAGGCAGGCATAGGTCTGAATGTGGGTTCGACGGGATAGCTGGCCTGCTTCAGACAGTTATTCCATTCTTTTCTGAGGTTCTTATGCATATTGCCCATTGTCCATTGTATTATCTTTTTGTTGTCTGGAGGGCCGTTAACGGTGATGATCCCTGGCAGATGGACGTTGTGGGAGGATTTTCCTGCCTTGAAGGAATGATGGTTTTCTGAAAGTTGTACCTGCCGGCAGGTTTTTGCTCGCACTCTCCATGACAATTATGATTTTGAGTTGATGTATTACTTTTTATACCCTGTGTTGTGTTTTTCTTTCTTTCCTTTTTCGAGACTACACAGAGTCTCGAAGTGGGAATATATAGTGTCTGATATATACCTGATATTTACATAATATTTACCTTCTTCTATGAAGTTTAAGCACAACTCTGTAACAGCGCTTTAACAGCGTCTAGGCCTTATTTCCAAAAGTTCACTGGGTTCAGTTCACTATGTAAGGATGTTTCCCAGCACGTACAAACTTTGGAAAATCGCAGACTTACAAAGATCCTGAAATTAGTTAGGGAGTATATCCTGTGATTGGGGTCTTATCGGAGACACCAGATGTTCATTGTCAACAGGACACAACCTGTCAAGGTATTGCCAAAGAAAAGTGTGATTTACACCATACATGTCTGTAATTAGATCTGGATATGAGTATAAACTAATGTCTCTTGGCATACGTCTTTGTTCTTCTATCAAATCTGACCTGAGAAGTTCCCAGACTGAGCGCTAGTCTGTATTAAGCCTCTTTATCTGTAAATAAACTTTATATGCATTTAAAGACAGCTTTGGAGCCGAGTCCATTTTTTCATCACACTAAGAAAGAAGAAGACAGAAGACTTCAAAAACACCTTTCCGGCAGAAAACAACAGTACAAAATAAATTGTTCCAAAATAGCATGCTTCAAGTTAACTAATCTTAAATACACTTGAGTACACAAAAGCAGGCTAAATTTTAATATATTTAGCACATTTATTTTTCACTTGGGGAGCGTTTCAGCCTGTGAAAAGTTCATTTTTGACAAAATCCATATTTTGCCACCGAAGGACTTGAAACTGCCGTCCCAGCCACACTACAATGATTTCAAGTAGTTTTCAGCATGAACCTTAAGAAATATGACTGTGATTAAGCATTATACTGGATTCTACAGAATCGACCCTGGTGAAAAAAAAAAGTACTTTATTGTATTTCAAGTATATTCATATTTTCAGTAGTTTACAATAAATGTACTTACACAGATTGTAATTTTTGTAAATATATAACAAGTATACTAATATTACACTTTCACGCTAACACTTTTAACAGACTTTAAAATGATTATACTATGTAAGAATTTAAATAAATATATTCTACTAAAATATACTTTAAATGAACGTTATGTGTAATTTCAAAAGTGTACTTATTCAAAATTTTTACAGATATTTTTGATATATCTTGAAGTGCATGTCCAAAATTGTCATTGCATTTTAAGTTACATTTGAGTCAAATTACATATGAAGTGAAGTTATCTACACTTGTACTTCAGGAAATTATTTTGGAAAGTATTTAATAGTATTACCACAAAAATGAACTTAAACCCCTTTATGAAACTGTGCTCTGTGTGTAGAGTATACAGTACAGATGCAATTCTTGCAGTTGTCATATAATGTTTAATAAGTTTGGCAAAAAAAATATGATGCAATACAAAAGTACATTAAACAAAACACTAAATGCACACTTCAAAAGTACAGTTGCCCCAAAAATGTGTGTTTTGATAAAAAGCAAGTGGTTCAAAGTTGGAGCAGTGCTAGATTATCATTTAATAGATGACATCACCCACATTAGAACAAACAAGTTAATAATAACTAAATTACATGCAAAACAAAAAAACTAAAACATGAAGTTCACTCACACTGTGTTAACACATTGTCACAAGTGCTCTAAAAAAAAACATTTTATTAGTATTGCTTTAAAAGCAAGGCTAGTTCAAACAAGACCAACAGATGAAAGGTTGCTGACAGCGCTTCATGCGTACAGGACTGACATGTTCAGATCGGTTTGGCGTTGTCTGTAAAGAAGTAGCTCCCCAAGAATTTTAGTCTCTTTCAACATTATTTGGAAGTGGAATGACATACATTCAGGACTTGGACTTAACCACTACACATTTACATTTGAGTGATTGAGGAGGCACGGCAAATACATTATGGGTGTAAGACACCTCATTTATAAATGTGGAGGATATATTTAACTGAACATCTCTACAGACCTTTCCTCCACTCTTGGCAAGCTCTTTTACTAAAATACAGAAGTTGGTGGATGTGGATGATGCCCCATCATGAGATGTAAAAGCCACCAGGGTCATAACTTCACAGAATGTTCCATCATTTAACTGTACAACTGAATTATTTAAGAGTTGTGTTGTTACATAAATGATAAACCACACTGCTA
Organism: Hirundichthys speculiger; assembly: GCA_018398805.1. Classification (NCBI taxonomy): domain Eukaryota; kingdom Metazoa; phylum Chordata; class Actinopteri; order Beloniformes; family Exocoetidae; genus Hirundichthys; species Hirundichthys speculiger. The sequence continues at coordinate 15,883 of JAGFBZ010002569.1, read as the reverse complement.
CAAATGAAACGGTCATAAAATAACCCTGAATGAACTGCCACTCCAATGAAACTTTCAATAGCCATTCTCTGCAACACAGATGTGCAACCTTTCTTCAGGCAGCCAAAACCTCTGACATTATGTTGAAACTCCTTTGATTTCTTTCTTAAGATAGAGGTACTTTTAAGTTTTTCAAATAATGTCTTTATGCTGGCATTAGCATTTGCCATTGTAGTTCCTGCTTTTGTTGAGAGACCCCTCCACTGAAGAAATCTTTTCACTATTTGTGTTATCACATATGTAGTTCCACTGAAAAACCTTAGCAAAGTCCCATTAAATGATTCAAATGGAAATGTGGATGCTGCCCACAGAGGTCCCCAGTTACGCACACCTGCTGCCAGGTGCATTAATAAATGCACATTAAAAGAAACATTAGCAGCACCATAAAGTTTTTCAAAGTTTAGCACAAACTTTCGCAGAGCTTGTTCTGCCACATCCACATGTCTCACTTTGATGGCATCCTGAAGAAGAGTGTGCATTGCAAAAACTAATAAAAAAAGATGATTCCAATACTTCTTTTTCAGAATGCCATTCAAAACAGGCAATGCATAAAACAACAAAAATGACCTCCACTCAGATGTACCGTACCGTACCATCCCGTCTTCTTCCGCTTATCCGAGGTCGGGTCGCGGGGGCATCAGCCGGAGTAAGGAAGCCCAGACCCCCCTCTCCCCGGCCACTTCTTCTAGCTCCTCTGGGGGGATCCCAAGGCGTTCCCAGGCCAGCCGAAGGACATAGTCCCTCCAGCGTGTCCTGGGTCTTCCCCGGGGTCTCCTCCCAGTGGGACCTGCCTGGAACACCTCACCAGGGAGGCGTCCAGGAGGCATCCTAACCAGATGCCCGAGCCACCTCATCTGGCTCCTCTCGATGCGGAGGAGCAGCGGTTCTACTCTGAGCCCCTCCCGGATGACCGAGCTTCTCACCCTATCTCTAAGGGAGAGCCCAGCCACCCTGCGAAGGAAGCTCATTTCAGCCGGTTGTATCCGCAATCTTGTTCTTTCGGTCACTACCCAAAGCTCATGACCATAGGTGAGGGTGGGAACATAGATCGACCAGTAAATCGAGAGCTTCGCCTTCCGACTCAGCTCTCTCTTCACCACAACAGACCGGTGCAGCACCCGCATCACTGCAGATGCCGCACCGATCCGCCTGTCGATCTCCCGCTCCATCCTTCCCTCACTCGTGAACAAGATCCCGAGATACTTAAACTCCTCCACTTGGGGAAGGACCTCATCCCCAACCTGGAGAGGGCACTCCACCCTTTTCCGGCTGAGGACCATGGTCTCGGATTTGGAGGTGCTGATTCTCATCCCAGCCGCTTCACAACCGGCTGCGAATCGCTCCAGCGAGAGTTGTAGATCACGGCTCGATGAAGCCAACAGAACCACATCATCTGCAAATAGCAGAGACCCAATCCTGAGGCCACCGAACCGGATCCCCTCGACACCTCGACTGCGCCTAGAAATTCTGTCCATAAAAGTAATGAACAGAATCGGTGACAAAGGGCAGCCTTGGCGGAGTCCAACCCTCACTGGAAATGAATCCGACTTACTGCCGGCAATGCGGACCAAACTCTGGCACCGGTCGTACAGGGACCGGACAGCCCGTATAAGGGAGTCCGGCACCCCATACTCCCGAAGCACCCCCCACAGGAATCCCCGGGGAACACGGTCGAACGCCTTCTCCAAGTCCACAAAACACATGTAGACTGGTTGGGCGAACTCCCATGCCCCCTCCAAGACCCTGAAGAGGGTGTAGAGCTGGTCCACCGTTCCACGCCCGGGACGAAAACCACACTGCTCCTCCTCAATCCGAGATTCGACTATCCGACGGACCCTCCTCTCCAGGACCCCTGAATAGACCTTCCCAGGGAGGCTGAGGAGTGTGATCCCCCTGTAGTTGGAACACACCCTCCGGTCCCCCTTTTTAAAGAGGGGGACCACCACCCCACTCTGCCAATCCAGCGGTACTGTCCCCGACGTCCACGCGATGCTGCAGAGGCGTGTCAACCAAGACAGCCGCTCAGCATCCAGAGCCCTGAGGAACTCCGGGCGGATCTCATCCACACCTGGGGCCCTGCCACCGAGGAGCTTTTTAACCACCTCGGGAACCTCAGCCCCAGAGATAGGAGAGTCCACCCCTGAGTCCCCAGACTCTGCTTCCTCAATGGAAGATGTGTCGGCGGGATTGAGGAGGTCTTCGAAGTATTCCCGCCACCGATCCACAACGTCCCGAGTTGAGGTCAACAGCTCCCCATCCCCACTGTATACAGTGTTGATGGAGCACTGCTTCCCCCTCCTGAGATGCCGGATGGCGGACCAGAATCTCTTCGAAGCCGTTCGGAAGTCGTTCTCCATGGCCTCTCCAAACTCCTCCCATGTCCGAGTTTTTGCCTCAGCAACCGCCGAAGCCGCGTCCCGCTTAGCCTGCCGATACCTGTCAGCTGCCTCCAGAGTCCCACATGCCAAAAAGGCCTGATAGGACTCCTTCTTCAGCTTGACGGCATCCCTCACTGCTGGTGTCCACCAACGAGTTCTGGGATTGCCGCCACGACAGGCACCAACGACCTTACGGCCACAGCTCCGGTCGGCCGCCTCAACAATAGAGGCCCGGAACATAGCCCACTCGGACTCAATGTCCCCTGCCTCCCTCGGAACATGATCGAAGTTCCGCCGGAGGTGTGAGTTAAAGCTCCTTCTGACAGGAGACTCTGCCAGACGTTCCCAGCAGACCCTCACAACACGTTTGGGCCTGCCAGGTCTGACCGGCATCCTCCCCCACCATCTGAGCCAACCCACCACCAGGTGGTGATCAGTTGACAGCTCCGCCCCTCTCTTTGCCCGAGTGTCCAAGACATGCGGCCGCAAGTCCGACGATACGATTATGAAGTCGATCATCGAACTGCGGCCTAGAGTGTCCTGGTGCCAAGTGCACATGTGGACACTCTTATGCTTGAACATGGTGTTTGTTATGGACAGTCCATGACGAGCACAGAAGTCCAACAACGAAACACCACTCTGGTTCAGATCAGGGGGGCCCTGCCTCCCAACCACACCCCTCCAGGTCTCACTGTCGTTGCCCACGTGAGCATTGAAGTCCCCCAGCAGAACGAGGGAGTCCCCAGATGGAACATTCTCCAATACTCCATCCAAGGACTCCAAAAAGGGTGGGTACTCTGAACTGCTATTTGGTGCGTAAGCACAAACAACAGTCAGGACCCGTCCCCCCACCCGGAGTCGGAGAGAGGCTACCCTCTCGTCCACCGGAGTAAACCCCAATGTACAGGCGCCAAGTCGGGGGGCAATAAGTATGCCCACACCAGCTTGGCGCCTCTCACCCAGAGCAACTCCAGAGTGGAAAAGCGTCCAACCCCTCTCGAGGATACTGGTTCCAGAGCCCAAGCCGTGCGTCGAGGTGAGTCCAACTATATCTAGCTTGAACCGCTCGACCTCCCACACCAGCTCAGGCTCCTTCCCCGCCAGAGAGGTCACATTCCACGTCCCTAGAGCTAGCTTCTGCAGCCGAGGATCGGACCGCCAGGGTCCCCGCATCCGGCCACCGCCCAGCTCACTGCGCACCCGACCTCTATGGCCCCTCCTGCAGGTGGTGAGTCCACTGGAGTGGGGGCTCATGTTTCCCTTTCGGGCTGAGCCCGACCGGGCCCCATGGGCAAAGGCCCGGCCACCAGGCGCTCGCCTCCGAGCCCCACCTCCAGGCCTGGCTCCAGAGGGGGGCCCCGATGACCCGCATCCGGGCAAGGGAAACCTTGGTCCACAGTTCTTATCCGTCATAGAGATCTTTGTGAGCCACACTCAGATGCTTTCCAGAATTTTCTGTCCTTCACTGATCTTGGTGCCCTTGTGATCTCCACAGGTGGGTTAATGGCCAGCAGTTCCTGGTCTATATCACTGATCTACCAGTACCAGTCTTCATGATGGTGCTTACTGTCCAGCCACAGATATGTAATCTGTTTAGTGACACTCAAGCAGACACTGTGTTGGAACTCAGGAATGAATCCAGTTATCATCTTGAAGCTTTCAAGTTCCATCAAAGGGGAGGGGCCTTTCACACCCATTACTGGATTTGCATGTGTTGCCAGCATAGCATGCCTAAAATGATCCATCTCTGTCCTTAATGGTGGTTCTGGGGTTTCCCAGACATATGGACCACCACCAGTGTGAAGGCAGAAGTCACACCCATATTTGCCATTGAACTGTTTTACATTTCTCAGGAGGGGGCGGGCAACTGAATCTGAGGAGCAAATGAGTAAATGAACTTTGCTTGTATGCTCTACATTTTCAGAGTCCACCCATTTAATTCCTGTCTGTTCCAGTTCCTTGAGCTCTGCCACAAAAGCAGTTAAAAATGTGATCATATTCGGCTTGCTTTTACCAAACCATAAGCATGGTATACATACGTTGGCTTGGCGATCTTTTGGTGACAGCTCTATAACTTGACACTGAATTGGCCATATCTGAAAATTATTGCTGTTTAAAACTGGAATTCCATCACAGTTCCACATAAGTGATAAATCATCAGCCCCTATTTTTCCACTCTGCTTGAGTTCTTTGTACTCGACCCCACACTGAATATCTGAAACAATGCCTGGATTGAATCTCTTTTATTAAAACGTATTCCAGATTTGTCCAAAATGTCTACTAATTGGGTTGATAGACTAAGTACAAGAAAGTAAGACCCACCCCTTAAGTTTCTATCAATGTCAAATTCAGCATTACAAGAAGAACAATTTTTTGGAGCTGTTTTGCTGGGTCCCATATAGCTTTTACAGTTGATACAATAAAAATGAGGCACATACTGGCCAAACTGTACATACGTTTTATGAAAAAGATATGCGGTTGCTGGCACCAAGCCAGGGACATGTTCATTAAACACTGTAAGAAGATCCTGAAGAGCTACTCCTGTCAAATTGTGTCTCAGTACATATGGCATTAGTAGGAGCAAACTCTGTCCTTTTGTGAGGGGAGCAACAGGGCATACAGGATCGTCATCATGGTGTTTCTGTAATACAAGGCAAGATTGCTCACATTCATACCCAAAACACAAAAGGAAACATATGCCAAACTCATAATGACAGTGTTGTCCTATTAAGAGAGATGTCTCATACATGTAATGTAAAATAACACGATACACATAATCTGTAATTAAATGGTAGTACCTTCAATTGGTTTGAATCTTGATTTTTGGCTTGGCTCCTCTCTTTTGCTCTGTGCTCTTGTCCTCCTCCACCATCTTCTTCTCTGTCCTCATGCCCACCTTTATCATCTTCTTCTCTGTCCTCATGTCCACCTCCATCAACTTCTTCTCTGTCGTCATGTCCACCAACACTATCTTCCTCTGTAACGTCATGTCCACCTCCACCATCTTCCTCTCTGTCCTCATGTCCACCTCCACCATCTTCCTCTCTGTCCTCATGTCCACCTCCACCATCTTCCTCTCTGTCCTCATGTCCACCTCCACCATCTTCTTCTCTGTCCTCATGTCCACCTCCACCATCTTCCTCTCTGTCCTCTTGTCCACCTCCACCATCTTCTTCTCTGTCCTCATGTCCACCTCCACCATCTTCTTCTCTGTCCTCATGTCCACCTCCACCATCTTCCTCTCTGTCCTCATGTCCACCTCCACCATCTTCTTCTCTGTCCTTCTGTCTCTCTCTATCCACTTCTTGGTGGTGGTGGTGGTGGTGGTGGTGGTGGTGGTGGTGGTGGGGGGGGGGGGGGGGGCGTTTACAGACACACACAGGGGCGCACATGAACAGGAGGCAGAGAGACGAGAGCGAGAGGATTTGACCATTTCACCAAAGATGAGTGACAACAGGAAAAGGAGTAAAATTTGGACACATTTTAAAGTGTTAGACTCCAGAAAGGCAGAGTGAACACTTTGTAAAATACAAATTTCATATTGAGCAGGCTCCACAAACAACCTGCACAGTCATATTCAAACTAATCATCCAACAGTGCAATTAATAGAGTTGGAGAAAAGACCAGCAAGGGACTCTGCTAATGAAGGTTTTTCACTGTAAATAGATACACATTTTAATTTATATTTTGTTGAGTGATGTTTAGTTGATTTTGTTTTTTCACAAATTGAAATGGGTCTTTTTTGTATTTAGAATTTATTTATGTATATGTTAAGTTTATTAATAAATACTATGTTTTTTAACATTAGTTATTCGTTTTTACACATAATTTGGTAATAAATTAATTTAAGTAACAAAAAATCTGAGGAGCCACTTGGGAGCCGAAAGAGTGAGCCGTGCCGGCTTTTAGTGAGCCGAGCCTAAAGATTCGGCTCTCCACAAAGAGCCGGAATGCCCATCACTATTATAACAGATTCTAAAAAGTTCGTGTTAAAAAAAAATAAAATAAAAAAAGACCACGGGGCAGACCCAGGACTCGCTGGAGAGGTTATATCTCTCAGCTGGCCTGGGAGTGCCTCGTGATTCTCCCAGAGGAGCTGGTGGAGGCAGCCGAGGGGAGGGAGGTCTGGGCCTCTGATGAAGCTGCTGCCCCCGCGACATTTATAGAGAGTGTAATCTTAATTGACATGGAAAGTGTAAAGGATAGGATCGCAGCTGTCAGATTGTCATTCACAGATCTGTCAGTCAGCATGACAGCTGGACAAACTGTACTGTTTGTTGTGTTTATTGGGATCCAGAAAAAACAAGCATAAAATAATCACAATCTATAACATACAACATTATATCTGTCTCAATTTCCTCTCATGATTCCTTCCATCAGATTCTATGAATGCATATTGTACCTTAATAAGGTTTAATGTGATTCTAATCTATTTTTTCTCCTTTCTGCTTTGTATTTCCCTTAAAGAAGCTGCTGGATGGTAACACTGGTCATAACATGGCACCTGGAATGAATGAAGTCATGTCATCCCTTCATGGTTGGTGTCTCGATTTGAATTAGAGGGTTGTTTGTTTATTAAACAATGATTCAGGATTTTTCCATATTATTGTCCTGTCTGAACTTAAGTACCATATTGTTAACCAACCAACAAATCAAATGTTTTCCCACTTATTTTTACATTTATCTAGACCTATCAGAAATGATTAAATTAATGAGGGAGTGTGTGGACTCTGTCCGGGAATTGGTGTTGTGGGAATTATAATTGTGCTGTGTGGAATTATGATTCTGCTTGCATATTTGTACGCATATATTGAGAGCAAAATTAAGTTGATAAAAGGTCTGCATCTTATGGGAAGGTGACCCTGAGAAACAGGGGTCAGGGTATGATTGACAGTCTTACAAGGCCTACCGTAATGGCTATATTTGTGGATATCACAAACATAATTGTATCAGTCTTAAGAGTATAATCATGTGTGTTGCAAATATAATGGTATTAGTTATTGGTTAGTTATACTTAGGTAAAAAGAAAAACGATGTATCTGCTTTGAACTGCTCTTGACCTTAAAGATCTGTAGTCACGCGTGATTAGGGAAGCTACATAGAAGGAGAAGTCAGATAGTGCCGTTTAGAGTCTTGGCAAGCTCCCCAGAATAGTGACACGTCTTATTAATGCAAAAGTAGCCGTAAATACAGCAGCAGGTAGAAGTTTGGGCCCTAGGTCAAAGGAAGTGCACAGAGGCGAGGACGATGACGTTGCACAACATGGAATGAGAAGAAGTTGTTTCTTAGAGGCCCAAAGAACGCAAAAGAGGAACTAGGGTCAAACACACACTGTCTCAACTAAATGGTGAATGAGACACCTGTCATGCTATATCATTATGTATGTAATCTTGTGTAACCAGGCTTTGCTTGGGTGTATCCAGAAAATACTAATAAAACCAGCCTGCACAGACCAGAGGTAGAATCCAGCTGGGCGAAGCAGAAAGACAGACCGCGGGGTCTGTAAGCTGGGTTCTCCCTTTGCAAAGGCGAAATTTGAGAGAGTGTCATGACTATTATTGAATTAAAATATAATCTCATTTTGAGTCCACAGGTCAGCAGTCCGGGGGAGGTCAGCGAACCTCAACAGTGTCCTCGTTCAGGGGGACACCTTCACCTGGTCAACACCACTGGTCAGCACTCCTAAGTGGTTTATATATACTAGCAGTGTTTCCAAGTAAAGATTGAATTAAGCACATTGTTTTTAATGTTTGGATATTGTCTGTTCATTCCTCATAAGTAGGTAGAGATATAATGTCCAATTTGTCTTCTCTTTCTCTCCCATATCCAGCACCCCTTGGCAGGCAGCACAATGACAGTTTCAAAAAGGGCCTTTCTGCGGCTGAATAGATCTTGCATGACCATTTTTGCCCCGGAGCTGATCACTAGGTGCTGCGGTTCCTCTATTGACCACTAGAGGCTGCGGTTCCTCTATTGACCACTAGAGGCTGCAGTTCTTCTTCTGACAACTAGAGGCTGCAGTTCTTCTACTGACAACTAGAGGCTGCAGTTCCTCTATTGACCATCAGAGGTTGCGGTTCCTCTGCTGACTACTAGAGGCTGTGGTTCCTTTATTCACCACTAGAGGCTGCAGTTACTCTAATGACCACTAGAGGCTGTGGTTCCTCTACTGACCACTAGAGGCAGTGGTTCCTCTGTTGACCATAGAGGCTTCAGTTCCTCTATTGACCACTAGAGGCTGTAGTTCCTGTATTGACGACTAGAGGCATCACTTCCTCTGCTGACCACTAGAGGCTGCGGGTCCTCTATTGACCACTAGAGGCTGCAATTCCTCTACTGACCACTAGAGGCTGCAGTTCCTCCACTGACCACTAGAAGCTGCAGTTCCTCTACTGACCATTACAGGCTGCGGTTCCTTTACTGACCAATAGAGGCTACAGTGCCTCCATTGACCACTAGAGGCTGCAGTTCCTCCACTGACCACTAGAGGCTACAGTTCCTCTACTGACCACTAGAGGCTACAGTTCCTCTATTGACCACTAGACGCTGCGGTTCCTCTGCTGACCACAAGAGGCTGCAGTTCCTATACTGACCACTAGAGGCTGTGGTTCCCCTACTGACCACGAGAGGTCAGTAGAGAAGCCTCTACTGACCACTAGAGGCTGTGGTTCCTCTGCTGACCACTAGAGGCTGCAGTTCCTCTATTGACCATCAGAGGCTGCAGTTCCTCTATTGACCACTAGAGGCTGCAGTTCCTCCGCTGACCACCAGAGGCTGCAGTTCCTCTGCTGACCACTAGAGGCTGCGGTTCCTCTATTGACCACTAGAGGCTGCAATTCCTCTACTGGCCACTAGAGGCTGCAGTTCCTCTATTGACCATCAGAGGTTGCGGTTCCTCTGTTGACCACTAGAGAATGTAGTTCCTCTACTGACCCCTAGAGGCTGCAGTTCCTCCACTGACCACTAGAGGCTACAGTTCCTCTACTGACCACTAGAGGCTACAGTTACTCTATTGACCACCAGAGGTTGCGGTTCCTCTGCTGACCACTAGAGGCTGCGGTTCCTGTATTGAAGAATAGAGGCTGCATTTCCTCTACTGACCACTAGAGGCTGCAGTTCCTCTATTGACCATCGGAGGCTGTTGTTCCTCTGCTGACCACTATAGGCTGCAGTTCCTCTACTAACCACTAGAGGCTGCAGTTCCTCTACTGACCACTACAGGCTGCAGTTCCTCTACCGACCACTAGAGGCTGCGGTTCCTCTACTGACTACTAGAGGCTGTGGTTCCTTTATTCATCACTAGAGGCTGCAGTTCCTCTATTGATCACTAGAGGCTGTGGTTCCTCTACTGACCACTAGAGGCAGTGGTTCCTCTGCTGACCACTAGAGGCTTTAGTTCCTCTACTGACCACTAGAGGCTGCAGTTCCTCTTTTGACCATCAGAGGGCTGCAGTTACTCTGCTGACCACTATAGGCTGCAGTTCCTCCACTTAACACTAGAGGCTGCAGTTCCTCTGCTGACCACAAGAGGCTTCAGTTCCTCTACTGACCACTAGAGGCTGTGGTTCCTCTACTGACCACTAGAGGCTGCAGTTCCTCTGCAGATCACTAGAGGCTGCGGTTCCTCTACTGACCACTAGAGACTGCGGTTACTCTATTGACCACTAGAGGCTGCAGTTCCTCTACTGACCACCAGAGGTTGCGGTTCCTCTACTGGCCACAAGAGGCTGCAGTTCCTCTTTTGACCATCAGAGGCTGTGGTTCCTCTGCTGACCACTAGAGGCTGCAGTTCCTCTAATACCACTATAGGCTGCGGTTCCTCTACTGACTACTACAGGCTGTGGTTCCTCTATTCACCACTAGAGGCTGCAGTTCCTCTACTGACTACTAGAAGCTGTCATTCCTCTGCTGACCACTAGAGGCTGCGGTTCCTCTACTGACCACTAGAGGCTGCAGTTCCTCTACTGACCACTAGAGGCTGCAGTTCCTCTGCAGACCTCTAGAGGCTGCAGTTCCTCTACTGACCACTAGAGGCTGCTGTTTTTCTACTGACCACTAGAGGCTGCAGTTCCTCAACTGACCACCAGAGGTTGCGGTTCCTCTACTGGCCACTAGAGGCTGCAGTTCCTCTTTTGACCATCAGAGGCTGCGGTTCCATTACTGACCACCAGAGGTTGCGGTTCCTCTACTGGCCACTAGAGGCTGCAGTTCCTCTTTTGACCATCAGAGGCTGCTGTTCCTCTGCTGACCACGATAGACTGCAGTTCCTCTACTGACCACTAGAGGCTGCAGTTCCTCCACTGACCACTAGAGGCTGCAGTTCCTCTAATACCACTATAGGCAGCGGTTCCTCTACCAACCACTAGAGGCTGCTGTTCTTCTACTGACTACTAGAGGCTGTGGTTCCTGTATTCACCACTAGAGGCTGCAGTTCCTCTGCTGACCACTGGAGGCTGCGGTTTCTCTATTGACCATAAGAGGCTGCAGTTCCTCTGCTGACCACAAGAGGCTGCAGTTCCTCTACTGATCACAAGAGGCTGCGGTTCCTCTACTGACCACTAGAGGCTGCAGTTCCTCTACTGACCACTAGAGGCTGCAGTTCCTCTATTGACCATCAGAGGCTGCAGTTCCTCTGCTTACCACAAGAGGCTGCAGTTCCTCTACTTACCACAAGAGGCTGCAGTTCCTCTACTGACCACTAGAGGCTGCGGTTTCTCTATTGACCACTAGAGGCTGTGGTTCCTTTACTGACCACTAGATGCTGCAGTTCCTCCGCTGACCACCAGAGGTTGCAGTTCCTCTACTGACCACTAGAGGCTGTGGTTCCTCTACTGACCACTAGAGGCTGCAGTTCCTCTGCAGATCACTAGAGGCTGCGGTTCCTCTACTGACCACTAGAGACTGCGGTTACTCTATTGACCACTATAGGCTGCAGTTCCTCCACTTAACACTAGAGGCTGCAGTTCCTCTGCTGACCACAAGAGGCTTCAGTTCCTCTACTGACCACTAGAGGCTGTGGTTCCTCTACTGACCACTAGAGGCTGCAGTTCCTCTGCAGATCACTAGAGGCTGCGGTTCCTCTACTGACCACTAGAGACTGCGGTTACTCTATTGACCACTAGAGGCTGCAGTTCCTCTACTGACCACCAGAGGCTGTGGTTCCTCTGCTGACCACTATAGGCTGCAGTTCCTCCACTGACCACTAGAGGCTGCAGTTCCTCTAATACCAAACTAGGTTGCGGTTCCTCTACTGACTACTAGAGGCTGTGGTTCCTCTATTCACCACTAGAGGCTGCAGTTCCTCTACTGACTACTAGAGGCTGTCATTCCTCTGCTGACCACTAGAGGCTGCGGTTCTTGTACTGACCACTAGAGGCTGCAGTTCTTCTACTGACCACTAGAGGCTGCAGTTCCTCTATTGACCATCAGAGGCTGCAGTTCCTCTGCTGACCACAAGAGGCTGCAGTTCCTCTACTGATCACAAGAGGCTGCGGTTCCTCTACTGACCACTAGAGGCTGCAGTTCCTCTACTGACCACTAGAGGCTGCAGTTCCTCTATTGACCATCAGAGGCTGCAGTTCCTCTGCTGACCACAAGAGGCTGCAGTTCCTCTACTGACCACTAGAGGCTGCTGTTCCTCTACTGACCACTAGAGGCTGCAGTTCCTCTGCAGACCACTAGAGGCTGCAGTTCCTCTACTGACCACTAGAGGCTGCGGTTTTTCTACTGACCACTAGAGAATGCAGTTCCTCTACTGACCACCAGAGGTTGCGGTTCCTCTACTGTCCACTAGAGGCTGCAGTTCCTCTTTTGACCATCAGAGGTTGCGGTTCCATTACTGACCAGCAGAGGTTGCGGTTCCTCTACTGGCCACTAGAGGCTGCAGTTACTCTTTTGACCATGAGAGGCTGCTGTTCCTCTGCTGACCATGATAGACTGCAGTTCCTCTACTGACCACTAGAGGCTGCAGTTCCTCCACTGACCACTAGAGGCTGCAGTTCCTCTTAAACCACTATAGGCAGCAGTTCCTCTACCAACCACTAGAGGCTGCTGTTCTTTTACTGACTACGAGAGGCTGTGGTTCCTGTATTCACCACTAGAGGCTGCAGTTCCTCTGCTGACCAGTGGAGGCTGCGGTTTCTCTATTGACCACTAGAGGCTGTGGTTCATTTATTGACCACTAGATGCTGCGGTTCCTCTGCTGACCACTAGAGGCTGCGGTTTCTCTACTGACCAAAAGAGGCAACAGTTCCTCCATTGACCACTAGAGGTTACAGTTCCTCTACTGACTACTAGAGGCTGCGGTTCCTCTGCTGACAACTAGAGGCTGCAGTTCCTCCACTGACCACTAGAGGCTGCGGTTCCTCTGCTGACCACTAGAGGCTGCGGTTCCTCTATTGACCACTAGAGGCTGCAGTTCCTCTACTGACCACTAGAGGCTGCAGTTCTTCTATTGACCATCAGAGGCTGCGGTTCCTCTGCTGACCACTATCGGCAGCAGTTCCTCTATTAACCACTAGAGGCTGCAATTCCTCTGCTGACCATCAGAGGCTGCAGTTCCTTTACTGACCACTACAGGCATCAGTTCCTCCACTGACCACTAGAAGCTGCAGTTACTCTATTGACGACCAGAGGCTGTGGTTGCTCTACTGACAACTAGTAGCTTCAGTTCCTCCGCAGACCACTAGAGGCTGCAGTTTCTCTACTGACCACTATAGGCTGCAGTTCCTCCACTTAACCACTAGAGGCTGCAGTTCCTCTGCTGACCACAAGAGGCTTCAGTTCCTCTACTGACCACTAGAGGCTGTGGTTCCTCTACTCACCACTAGAGGCTGCAGTTCCTCTGCAGATCACTAGAGGCTGCGGTTACTCTACTGACCACTAGAGACTGCGGTTACTCTATTGACCACTAGAGGCTGCAGTTCCTCTACTGATCACCAGAGGTTGCGGTTCCTCTACTGGCCACTAGAGGCTGCAGTTCCTCTTTTGACCATCAGAGGCTGTGGTTCCTCTGCTGACCACTAGAGGCTGCGGTTCCTTTACTGACCACTAGAGGCTGCAGTTCCTCCAATGACCACTAGAGGCTGCAGTTCCTCTAATACCACTATAGGCTGCGGTTCCTCTACCAACCACTAGAGGCTGCGGTTCCTCTACTGACTACTAGAGGCTGTGGTTCCTCTATTCACCACTAGAGGCTGCAGTTCCCTACTGACCACAAGAGGCTGCAGTTCCTCTACTGATCACAAGAGGCTGCGGTTCTTGTACTGACCACTAGAGGCTGCGTTCTTCTACTGACCACTAGAGGCTGCAGTTCCTCTATTGACCATCAGAGGCTGCAGTTCCTCTGCTGACCACAAGAGGCTGCAGTTCCTCTACTGACACTAGAGGCTGCGGTTCCTCTACTGACCACTAGAGGCTGCAGTTCCTCTATTGACCATCAGAAGCTGCAGTTCCTCTGCTTACCACAAGAGGCTGCAGTTCCTCTACTGACACTAGAGGCTGCGGTTCCTCTACTGACCACTAGAGGCTGCAGTTCCTCTACTGACCACTAGAGATTGCGGTTTTTCTACTGACCACTAGAGGCTGCAGTTCCTCTACTGACCACCAGAGGTTGCGGTTCCTCTACTGGCCACTAGAGGCTGCAGTTCCTCTTTTGACCATCAGAGGCTGCTGTTCCTCTACTGACCACTAGAGGCTGCAGTTCCTCCACTGACCACTAGAGGCTGCAGTTCCTCTAATACCACTATAGGCAGCGGTTCCTCTACCAACCACTAGAGGCTGCTGTTCTTTTACTGACTACTAGAGGCTGTGGTTCCTGTATTCACCACTAGAGGCTGCAGTTCCTCTGCTGACCACTGGAGGCTGCGGTTTCTCTATTGACCACTAGAGGCTGTGGTTCCTTTACTGACCACTAGATGCTGCGGTTCCTCTGCTGACCACTAGAGGCTGCGGTTTCTCTACTGACCAAAAGAGGCAACAGTTCCTCCATTGACCACTAGAGGTTACAGTTCCTCTACTGACTACTAGAGGCTACAATCCCTCTATTTACCACTAGAGGCTGGGGTTCCTCAACTGACCACTAGAGGCTGCGGTTCCTCTGCTGACAACTAGAGGCTGCAGTTCCTCCACTGACCACCAGAGGCTGCGGTTCCTCTGCTGACCACTAGAGGCTGCGGTTCCTCTATTGACCACTAGAGGCTGCAGTTCCTCTACTGACCACTAGAGGCTGCAGTTCTTCTATTGACCATCAGAGGCTGCGGTTCCTCTGCTGACCACTATCGGCAGCAGTTCCTGTATTGACCACTAGAGGCTGCAGTTCCTGTATTAACCACTAGAGGCTGCAATTCCTCTGATGACCATCAGAGGCTGCAGTTCCTTTACTGACCACTACAGGCATCAGTTCCTCCACTGACCACTAGAAGCTGCAGTTCCTCTATTGACGACCAGAGGCTGTGGTTGCTCTACTGACAACTAGTAGCTTCAGTTCCTCCGCAGACCACTAGAGGCTGCAGTTTCTCTACTGACCACTAGAGGATGAGGTTCCTCTGCTGACCACTATAGGCTGCAGTTCCTCCACTTAACACTAGAGGCTGCAGTTCCTCTGCTGACCACAAGAGGCTTCAGTTCCTCTACTGACTACTAGAGGCTGTGGTTCCTTTATTCATCACTAGAGGCTGCAGTTCCTCTATTGATCACTAGAGGCTGTGGTTCCTCTACTGACCACTAGAGGCAGTGGTTCCTCTGCTGACCACTAGAGGCTTTAGTTCCTCTATTGACCACTAGAGGCTGCAGTTCCTGTATTGACCACTAGAGGCTGCAGTTCCTCTGCTGACCACTAGAGGCATCAGTTCCTCCACTGACCACTAGAAGCTGCAGTTCCTCTATTGACGATCAGAGACTGCGGTTCCTCTGCTGACAACTAGTAGCTTCAGTTCCTCTACTGACCACTAGAGGCTGCATTTCCTCTACCGACCACTAGAGGCTGCGCGTTCCTCTACTGACCACTAGAGCCTACAATTCCTCTACTGACCACTAGAGGCTGCGGTTCCTCTTCTGACCACTAGAGGTGCTGCAGTTCCTGTTTTGACCACTAGAGGCTGCAGTTCCTCTGCAGATCACTAAAGGCTTCGGTTCCTCTACTGACCACTAGAGGCTACAGTTACTCTATTGACCACTAGACGCTGCGGTTCCTCTGCTGACCACAAGAGGCTGCAGTTCCTCTACTGACCACTAGAGGCTGTGGTCCCTGCATTGACCTCAGAGGCTGAGTCCTCTATTGACTAGAGGCTGCGTTCCCTGCTGACCACCAAGGTGCAGTCCCTCTGCTGACCACTAGAGGCGGCAGTTCCTCTATTGACCACTAGAGGCTGCTACTGACCCTAGAGGCTGCAGTTCTCTATTGACCATCAGGGTTGCGGTTCCTCTGTTGACCACTAGAGAATGTAGTTCCTCTACTGACCCCTAGA
>JAGFBZ010002568.1:460000-536311 GCA_018398805.1 Hirundichthys speculiger | reverse complement strand
TCGTTATGTCTTTGTCTACCGCGATGACATTCTCATCTTCTGCCGGTCCAAGGAGCAACACATTCATCATGTCCAGTCCGTCCCTCAGCGCCTCCTAGAGAACTCCTTGTATGTGAAAGCTGAGAAATGTGAGTTCCATGTCTCTACCGTGTCTTTCCTGGGGTACATTGTGGAACAAGGCAAGCTCCAGATGGACCCAGCCAAGGTCTCGGCTGTCACTTCCTGGCCAGTTCCAGAGAACCGCAAACAGCTGCAGCATTTCCTGGGGTTTGCAAACTTTTACCATCGTTTCATCCGCAACTACAGCTCTGTCGCAGCCCCACTCACTGCCCTGACCTCCTCTAAAGTTCCCTTCCAGTGGTCACCTCCAGCTGCTGCAGCCTTCGAGGCCCTCAAAGATCGTTTCAACTCATCGCCCATTCTCCTGATGCCTGACCCTGCACGACAGTTTGTGGTCAAGGTGGACGCCTCTGATGTCGGGGTGGGGGCCGTCCTGTCCCAGCGCTCTGGTGCTGACCACAAACTCCATCCCTGCGCCTTCTTCTCTTCTCTCGTCGCCTGTCTCCCACTGAGAGAAATTATGATATCGGAAACAGGGAACTCTTGGCAGTCAAGATAACACTGGAGGAATGGCGCCATTGGTTGGAGGGCACCAAAGAGCCCTTTCTTGTATGGACTGATCACAAGAATTTGGAATATATACGTACCACTAAAAGACTCAACTCTCATCAGGCCCGCTGGTCCCTGTTTTTTGCCTGGTTCAACTTCACCCTCTCGTACCGCCCTGGGTCCCGCAATGTTAAGCCCGATGCTCTTTCCCGCCAATTCCAGAGGACAGAGGAGTCTGCTGATAAGCCTGAGTCCATCCTCCCCACATCCTGCCTTGTTGTTGCCACATTGACCTGGGACACATCGAAGAACGGGTAAGAGCTGCAGCAGAAGGGCAGCCAGGTCCCAGCTCCTGCCCATCTAACTGCCCATTCGTTCCCCCAGAGCTGAGGTCTGATGTGCTCTTATGGGCCCACTCCTCCAAGCTCTCCTGTCACCCTGGTGTGCTTCGGACACGGCATGCTGTCCTCCAACGATTCTGGTGGCCCGCCGTGCAGGAGGATATTGAGGACTTCGTCAAAGCCTGCCCAATTTGTAACCAGCACAAATCCTCTCACCGGCCTCCTGCTGGGCTGCTTCAACCTCTTCCTGTTCCACATCGCCCTAGGTCCCACATATCATTGGACTTTGTCTCTGGTCTTCCCTCCTCGGATAGGCACACTGTCATTCTGACCGTGGTGGACCGCTTCAGTAAGATGGTCCACTTCGTGCCCCTCACTAAGCTCCCCACAGCTAAAGAGACGGCTCAGTTGGTCTTGCTCCATGTCTTCCGCTTACATGGCCTTCCTGTCGACGTGGTGTCAGACCGTGGTCCCCAGTTCTCATCTGTGTTTTGGAGGGAGTTCTGCAGTCTACTGGGGGCCACCGCCAGTCTGTCCTCTGGATTCCACCCTCAGAGCAATGGACAGACTGAGCGCATGAACCAGGAACTGGAGACGGCCCTACAGTGCATGGCCTCCCGGAACCCCTCGTCCTGGTCATCCCAACTACTGTGGGTGGAATATGCTCACAACTCCCTTGTCTGCTCTGCTACTGCTCTACTGGCCTCTCCCCCTTTCAATGTGCTTATGGCTATCAACCACCACTGTTCCCAGCCCTTGAAAAGGAAAGTTCCTGCCCATCTGTTCAGGCCTTCATCCGTCGCTGCCGCAGAACATGGCTCCAAGCTCGCGCCACTCTTCTGCACTCTGTGGGTCGCTTTACTGCCAACCGCCAACCGCCGTCGTACACCTGCACCCGCCTACCAGGCTGGACAGCGAGTCTGGCTTTCCACCAAGGACTTACCTTTAAGAGTGGAATCCAGGAACCTGGCACCCAGGTTCATCAGGCCTTTCACAATCCAAAAAGTCATCAATCCAGTGGCAGTCCGGCTGAAACTCCCACGGTCCATGAAAGTGCATCCCACCTTCCACATATCCAGGGTCAAGCCTACCCACCACAGCCCCTTGGTTCCTCCAGTACCACCGCCTCCCCCTCTGCGAATTGTCGAGGGTGGGCCGGTGTATACGGTGCGGCGCCTGATTCGCTCTCGTCGCCGAGGTAGGGGTCTACAATACCTTGTGGGTTGGGAAGGGTATGGTCCAGAGGAACAGTCCTGGGTCCCAGCTCGCCATATTGTGGACTCCACCCTCGTGTCTGACCTTTATCGTGATCACCCTGATCAACCTGCTCCTGTTTCAGCCAGTCCGGGGACTCGCACCTTGTCTCCGTCTGCTCAGGACGCTGGAGTCCGTTCCTTGCCTGGTGTTGGGGGCCTTCCAGCGTTTTTCCTGCCTGACCACCCGTTGCTGACCCAGCCTGCTTCTGACCCGTCCCTGTTTGGATTACCCCTCTGTACCGACCTGCCTGCTTCTGACCCGTCCCTGCTTGGATTACCCTCGTGTATCAACCTGCCTGCTTCGCTCTTGGTGTTCCACCTTCTGTTCCCCGGCAACCTGACCAGCTTTCAGTCCCGACCAGCCTCGATCGTCTGCTTCCCTGGTGTCTGCCTGCCTGCTCCCTGGTCGTCGCTGGTTCCGACCTGCTCCCCCCTTCGGATTCTGACAGTACCCCTCATCTGGTATCCACCTGCTGACTGTTTGTTAAATAAAGGTAATTACCGACTTCTAAGACTGTGTTGGTTGTGCTGCTATTGGGTCCTTTCCACACCCGTTACAACATCAGGATCATGGTGGCCCTCAAAGGGCCAGATTGACAGCATGAATGTAACAAAATGCAATGTAAGTCAAAATATATTAAACTACACCTTATTATAATGTTAAATAATGGTTTCTGTATTTATTATGTCACATGTGTCAAACACAAGGCCCGACACATCATTTCATGTGGCCATCGAGAGCTTGGACATTATTGGCTTAAATTTTAAACCAATATTTTAAAACTTAAAATAAGCTTACACCACTTTAAAGTGCATATCGACAATAAACTACATCTCCCATCATGCATTTCATCATTACCCACGATAACGGCAGCTATGAGCAAGATGATTTTTCAGAACTGATGGACTTAAAAAAAAACCTTTTATTAACTAACCCCAACATGTCCAAGAAAAGAAAAATTGATACACAAAAGTATAACTTTTGTGTAATGTGTGTCAGTCGTGAAAGAGTTTAATCTACGCCGGCGTTTTGACAGCAAACATGGAGCTAAGTATGCTAAATTTAGCCAGCAAGAAAAACAAAGACTGCTTCTGCTTCTGAAACCAAGGTAATGGATACTCTTACAACCACAAACCCTGAGTTTAATATAATAATGACAAATATTTGAAACTTGAATACATAATAAATACAGAAACCATTATTTAACATTTATAATAAGGTGTAGTTAAATTTATTTTGATTTACATTGTATTTTGTTACATTCATGCTGTCTGTCAATCTGGTCCTTCGAGGGCCACCATGATGCTGACGTGGCCCTCAGTGAAAATGAGTCTGTCACCCCTGGATTATGTATTCATGTTTCAAAACTTTAACTTATTATTATATTAAACTCAGGTGGTTGTAAGAGTATCCATTACCTTGGTTTCAGAAGCGGAAGTGATTTTTTGTTTTTCTTGTAGGCTAAATTTAGCATACTTAGCTCCATTATTGTTGTTGAAATGCCGACGAAGATTAAATTCTTTTACGACTAACACCTGCCTCGTAACACAAAAGACACACTTATTTCACCTTGAGATACAAACTTGTAATTGTTTTCCCATCGTTCATGAAACTGCCTTCCTTGTGCATCAATTTTTCTTTTCTTGGACATGTTGGGGTTAGTTTGTAAAGGTTTTTCTTAAGTCCATCAGTTCTGAAAAATCATCTTGCTCATAGCTATTATTATTGTTGAGGGTAATGGCAAAATGCATGATGGGAGATGTAGTTTATTGTCAATATGCGCTTTAAAGCAGTGTAAGCTTATTTTAAATCTTAAAATATTGGTTTAAAATTTAAGCCAATAATGCCCAAGCTCTCGAGGGCCACATAAAATGATGTGACGGGCCACATTTGGCCCACGGGCCTTGTGTTTGACACATGTGGTCCACAGCATCTCAGTGGTCCACCACAGTTGTTAGAAGGTAAGAAATAATTGGTATCGCTTGTTGCATTCTTTCTAAGAGGTGGTCGTGTCTGTAAAAAACCCCAAATGTAACACGTTATTGCCACCTAGAAGATGAAAATAGCACCTTTTTGTGGTTCTTGTGAGTTTAAGATGTTTTGTCAAAAAATCACAAATTTTGAAACACTGCAACTCTTTTACATGAAAATGACATAAAACTTTTGTTGTAAAATTGCACATTTAATATAACTGTACATTGGAAATTTTCCAATATGTGAGACTTTCTGACATCAACTCACGACTTTTTGACAGACAAATCATCCATTTTGCACGACTGTGACTTTTTGACAGGAAATAAGCAACTCTGAATTACAACATTTGTAGAACTGCTGCAAAAAAATGAGAAACAAAACAAATTTATTCAAACACATGTGATCACTTTATATGAGAGTAAGTACGAGAGCATCTTGACGCAGACTATCAGGCTTCAGTTCTGCCCAGAACCAGATTTAGATTCAGGTTCAGGTCCTGATAAGACAGCATTAACGACCGTCCCCACTGGACACATAAAAGAGTACGTGTGTGTGTGGTGTATGGAGGGGGTGGGGCAGGGGTGGGTGCTCTTGAAGTGTTGGCCGATGATGAGGAGCGTGCTGAAGAGCTGTGACCACGGCTGACACTCTACATTTTAAAGCCCTGTGTTCACACAGTTATATCCTCCTATCTCTGTGAGGACCTCATTACCATAATACACTAACAGCACCTCCACCTGAATCTAGCAGAGACCCTTCAACCAGGTCTGAACCATCAAAAGAAAAAAATATCTCCTGACATATATCAAGGGACTAAAGTATCAGGAACTGAATTTAATCATTGAAGCTGTTTTTATCCAAAAGGCATCCAGTTTAATGCCAGATGTTCCTGTAACATAAAAACATAAAACTGTCTTGGGTCAACACAGCACATATCCAGAAAATGAGAAACCAGTAGTGTTGGTATTTAAGCTTGCATTTACATCTTCTGGGGTTATTAACACCAGAAGTGGGAATCGGCAACTATCTGTCCAACTTTACTGGACCTGCAGAGTGTGGGGTTCCAGGAAGACCTGTTGGGTTGTGGGACAGACGCCCACTGGTGCCATCCTGGGAGACTAACCTCAGCGGGGTCTATAACTGGATCAGTTAAGGACATTATCACTCGAATACTGTCGATAATCACTCAATAAGAAATCCTGTTATTTCACCACCCTTGATCAATGACCTAACCAGTTCATGCCAAACTAATTGACTCTGAGTCATTTTAGTCGGTCAAAGCCAGCCAACCTCGCTGCCTTTACTGCAATCAACGTTAACACCCAGCACCCACGTTGCTGAGCAACAAGTTTGATCAACAGGCCCAGCAGACACCAGTTAATAAACAACACATCAAATAAGGAACCAGCACGTCAAATAAGGAACCTTCACATCAAATAAGGAACGAACACGTTAAATAAGGAACCTTCACATCAAATGAGGAACAAACACGTCAAATAAGGAACCTGTACATCAAATAAGGAAACTGTACGTAAATAAAGAACCTGTACGCCAAATAAGGAACCTACACATCAAATAAGAAACCTTCAGATCAAATGAGGAACCTGTACATCAAATAAGAACCTACACGTCAAATAAGGAATCTTCATATCAAATAAGGAACCTGCACATCAAATAAGGAACCTATACATCAATTAAGGAACCTGCATATCAAATAAGAAACCTGTATCTCAAATAATGAACCTGCACATATAATGAGGAACCCGTATGTCAAAAAACCTTCACGTCAAATAAGAAACGTGGATGTCATATAAGGAACCTGTATGTCAAATAAGGAACCTACATATCGAATAAGGAACCTGTACATCAAATAAGGGACCTAGGCATCAAATAAGGAACCTGAATCTCAAATAAGGAACATACACATCAAATAAGGAAACTGTATCTTAATTAAGGAACATACACATCAATTAAGGAACCTGTTAATCGAAAAAGGAACCTGTACATCAAATAAGGAACCTGCACATCAGATAAGGAACTTGCATCTCAAATAAGGAACCTTTACATCAAATAAGGAACCTCCACATCAAATAAGGAACCTGTACATCAAAAAAGGAACTTGCAAATCAAATGATGTACCTGTATATCAAATAAGGAACCTATGCATTGAATAATAAACCTGTACATCAAATAAGGAACCTACACATTGATTAAGGAACCTGTATCTCAAATAAGGAATCTGTACATCAAATGAGGAACCTGTATATCAAATAAGGAACCTGTACATCAAATAAGGAATCTGTACATCAAATAAGGAATCTGTATGTATGTCAAATAAGGAACTTTTACTTCAAATTAGGAACGTGCCTATCAAATAAGGAACCTGCACATCAAATAAGGAACCCACAAATCGAATAAAAAACCTACAAATCGTAAAAGGAACCTGTACGTCAAATAGGAAATGAGCACGTCAAATAAGGAAGCTGCAAATCGAATAAGGAACCTACATGTCAAAAAAGAAACGTCCGTGTCAAGTAATGGACAAGCACAAGAAACAACGAAGTGCCACATGAAATAACTAAACGTTCTTCATTTCATAAAGAACACATCTTAAAATAAACATTAAAACATTGAAATAAAACATTAAAAAAGCAAGTGGTTTGTTTAATTAAATGTGTTCATAATTACATATTTGGGTTTCAGTGAACCGGATGTGTGTATTTATTACTTGACTAATCATTAATAGTGACTTGTCATTCCTAAATGTTCTGTGAAATCTTTATTTTGTTATAGTCATTTATGAATGGAAGGGTTAGACTTTTATTCATTAGATAATATGATTTATTACTTTTATCTGACAGGAAGAGCTTGCACCTGAAAAACAAACCAACAACACAGAACCCCAGCGTTGGACAGCTGAGTGTTAAAGAAAGGCTGAGGACGGTTCCTGAACAGGAAGAACACTTGACTTCCTGTGATCTGTTGATCATCTTGAACGGTGCTCTAATGAAGAACTGCACTCGGTTCACGTCAGCCGAGACTCTGTGACCAATCAGTCATGAAACAATGTTCTCTGTCCCCGTCAGCAGTCTCTGTTTATTCCTACTGGAGTCTGTTTATTCCGACTCCATAACGGTGTCAGTCGTCTGAGTCGGGGTTATGGTTATGGTGGGTTAGTCAACCCGTTCCTGAGATATGGCCTTGTTCAGACACAGAGGATGCGCTGACATCTCCACCAGCAGAGACCTGGACCTGCTTTTAGAAAACCTGCTCCACCATCCTCTCAGCTGACGAAGCTGCTGTTTAATTAATGAAGCAGCTCGTTAACGAGGACCCGCCTGCTGCTAATTAAGTAGTAAGTATTCATGACCAGCTGATTGTTACCAACATCTGCTCCTGCGTCTCCCTCGTCGTGTTCAGATAACACAAACGGTGTTTAATTCAGTTCAATAAACCTTCATCTACCAGGACAATCTGATCAGATTAATTAAAAACAGAAAGAGTCCATTAACTCCATGAAGGAATGTGATCAGTACATTAATAAAGCAGCAGCGGAAACTGGAGACGCACAATTAAATATCTGTATTACATAACTAGAGGGGAAGCTCTCTGATTGGTTGCTGAGGAACCAATCAGAGAGCTTCCCCAGTCTGGAGCAGCTTCCGTGGCTCACATGAAAATATTTACATTTCATGTTCTAGAACCTTCATGGCCGCAGACATGAAGTCGTTCACCTGCTCAGTGTCCCCAGTTACTCATTAAACAGATGAACACGTTTGAACGGTTTACTGTTTACTTTAACCGTTTTAATGGTTTACTGTTTACACCTCTACAACTTCTATCAGTCATCTGGTTAGAAATGCAGGGTAATTACAAACTAATAATTGTTTAAAACGTAGATACATCGAGTCTTGTAGTTGAGGTGTAAACTGTTCTTGGAGACTAATCATCATGGATGAAATACAGTCTGAGACAAACAACAAATATTGTTTCTTAGAAAAGGGCTTCTTGAAATAAAAAAAAATCAATGAGCAAAAAAATTAAGCAATGACACCCCCATCAATTATTACTTCTTTCTTTAGTATATTTTATAACTTTATAAAACTGTTTTCACATACAAGCAAATATTTGTGATTCCATAGTTAATTAGCAGCACCTCGTTACTGTAACTGTCCTCCATTTTCTTTCCTGTCATTTGTTGTGGTTTCCCTCCTTTTTTCTCTTTTCTTTCTGTGTGTTTGCAGACCAGTTTCCAGAGTTTCATGCTGACCTGCAGTTCCCTCCTCTGTCCATCCCAGCGTTTACCTCCACCTGCGTGTGTAGGTGCGTTCAGGGTGTTGGTTGCCGTGGTGACCGGTGATCTAGTCCTCTGACCATCTCACCTCAGTGCTGCTGCCTGCATCTGTTTATATAGTTATTTCATTCAGTCATTTGTGTCTCTCCTCTCTCTGTCCTCCATCTTCTCTCTGTCCTCCATCTTCTCTCTGTCCTCCATCTTCTCTCTGTCCTCCATCCTCTCTCTGTCCTCCATCCTCTCTGTCCTCCATCTTCACTCTGTCCTCCATCTTCACTCTGTCCTCCATCTTCTCTCTGTCCCCCATCTTCTCTCTGTCCTCCATCCTGTCTTCCATCCTCTCTCTGTCCTCCATCCTCTCTCTGTCCTCCATCCTCCATCTTCTCTCTGTGCTCCATCTTCTCTGTCTTCCATCCTCTGTCCTCCATCCTCTCTGTCCTCCATCCTCTCTCTGTCCTCCATCCCCTCTGTCCTCCATCCTCTCCTGTTCTTCATCCTCTGTCTTCCATCCTCTCTGTCCTCCATCTTCTCTCTGTCCTCCATCCTCTCTCTGTCCTCCATCTTCTCTCTGTCCTTCATCTTCTCTCTGTCCTCCATCTTCTCTCTGTCCTCCATCTTCTCTCTGTCCTCCATATTCTCTCTGTCTTCCATCCTCTGTCCTCCATCCTCTCTGTCCTCCATCTTCTCTGTCTTCCATCCTCTCTGTCCTCTATCCTGTCTGTCCTCCATCCTCTCTCTGTCCTCGATTTTCTCTCCGTCCTCTCTCTGTGCTCCATCTTCTCTGTCCTCCATCCTCTCTCTGTCCTCCATCTTCTCTCTGTCCTCCATCTTCTCTCTGTCCTCCATCTTCTCTGTGCTCCATCTTCTCTGTGCTCCATCCTCTCTGTCCTCCATCCTCTCTGTCCTCCATCTTCTCTCTGTCCTCCTTGCTCTCTCTGTCCTCCATCTTCTCTCTGTCCTCCATCCTCTCTGCTCTCCATCCTCTCTCTGTCCTCCATCCCCTCTGTCCTCCATCCTCTCCTGTTCTTCATCCTCTGTCTTCCATCCTCTCTGTCCTCCATCTTCTCTCTGTCTTCCATCCTCTGTCCTCCATCCTCTCTCTGTCCTCCATCTTCTCTCTGTCATCCTCCATCTCTCTCTGTCCTCCATCTTCTCTCTGTCCTCCATCTTCTCTCTGTCCTCCATATTCTCTCTGTCTTCCATCCTCTGTCCTCCATCCTCTCTCTGTCCTCCATCTTCTCTCTGTCTTCCATCCTCTCTGTCCTCTATCCTGTCTGTCCTCCATCCTCTCTCTGTCCTCGATTTTCTCTCCGTCCTCTCTCTGTGCTCCATCTTCTCTGTCCTCCATCCTCTCTCTGTCCTCCATCTTCTCTCTGTCCTCCATCTTCTCTGTGCTCCATCTTCTCTGTGCTCCATCCTCTGTCCTCCATCCTCTCTCTGTCCTCCATCTTCTCTCTGTCCTCCATCTTCTCTGTCCCCCGTCCTCTCTCTGTCTTCCATCCTCTCTCTGTCCTCCATCCTCTCTCTGTCCTCCATCTTCTCTCTGTCCTCCATGCTCTCTCTGTCCTCCATCTTCTCTCTGTCCTCCATCCTCTCTGCTCTCCATCCTCTCTCTGTCCTCCATCCCCTCTGTCCTCCATCCTCTCCTGTTCTTCATCCTCTGTCTTCCATCCTCTCTGTCCTCCATCTTCTCTCTGTCTTCCATCCTCTGTCCTCCATCCTCTCTCTGTCCTCCATCTTCTCTCTGTCCTCCATCTTCTCTCTGTCCTCCATCTTCTCTCTGTCCTCCATCTTCTCTGTCCCCCGTCCTCTCTCTGTCTTCCATCCTCTCTCTGTCCTCCATCCTCTCTCTGTCCTCCATCTTCTCTCTGTCCTCCATGCTCTCTGTCCTCCATCCCCTGTCCTCCATCCTCTCCTGTTCTTCATCCTCTCTGTCTTCCATCCTCTCTGTCCTCCATCTTCTCTGTCTTCCATCTTCTGTCCTCCATCCTCTCTGTCCTCCATCTTCTCTCTGTCCTCCATCTTCTCTGTCCTCCATCTTCTCTCTGTCCTCCATCCTTTCTCTGTCCTCCATCTTCTCTCTGTCCTCTATCCTGTCTGTCCTGCATCCTCTCTCTGTCCTCCATCTTCTCTCTATCCTCCATCCTCTCTGTTCTTCATCCTCCATCTTCTGTCCTCCATCTTCTCTCTGTCCTCTATCCTCTCTCTGTCCTCCATCTTCTCTCTGTCCTCCATCCTCTCTTTCCTCTATCCTTTCTGTCCTCCATCTTCTCTCTGTCCTCCATCATCTCTGTCCTCCATCCTCTCTGTCTTCCATCCTCTCTGTCCTCCACTTCTCTGTTCTCCATCCTCTCTCTTTCCTCCGTCTTCTCTCTGTCCTCCATCTTCTCTTTCCTCCATCTTCTCTCTGTATTCTCTCTCTCTATGAGTTTTTAGTTTTTATTTTAAAATAATCATCAGAAATATCACAGACTGAAAAAAAAAGATTAATTAGATTTTTTTTTTTTTTTTTAAATGATGAAAAACTGTTTCCTGCTAACTGAACATCTGAATGAACATCTCTGTTTATGTTCAAATCTTTATTAACATACAGGAAATAGGGTGATCATATTAGATGTTAATCAATGACTTAGTGAATTTATCAGATATTTCATTCATGCTTGGATCAGCTGATTTAAATCTGATAATTGTTTTAATTGTAATAATCATCTGAAGGCCTCCGTGGATGGACCTCCTTCATTTCTGAATGTTCCTGCTCCTCCATCCTGCTCACATTAAGTTCCTCCATTTACTGTCAAACAAGCTGGAATATTAATCATGCACATTGTTTCGCAGCCATTCTTTGAGTTGCATGGCTCTTTCTTCTGTTATGGTGGAGTCTATAAAAAGTACACAAGTATATTACCAATTGATAAATTACATGGTTCTATTACTTCAATAAATTATTCAGTAGAAACAATTACCTGGTATGCCTGTTCTTCGAACACCACCTTCGTCATTTTGTGGTGCTCTCTGTCCCGTGCTCCGTGGCCCTCTGCTCTGTGATCTCAGCCTTTTTCTGATGTTCCGAAGTCTCTCTTCAAGATATCCAGTGGCTGGGTGTTTGCTCCGTCCAGGGGTGTACCAAGTTGCCTGTCAAGAAATGAAACAAGCAAGAAATGAAATCAAACAGCACAGCACTTTGGTACTGGGAGATGAGTTATATTGTGTCCACTGTAGAACTGACTATTTTAGCGTCATTCATCTATAAAATGTTGATTACTCACATGGCCGCTACTTGAGTCGTCTTTTAAGAATGGAAATGCCTGTATCAAGACCGTCGCCAAGGCTGTTTTGGTCTCAGCGGTAGGACTGTAAACACAAAAATGAAATTACCAGTTAAGTCAAAACAGATTTTAAGTATTGCTCAAACATGTGATCACTTCACATGGTATCAAACACGACACAACAAAAACACTGTTTTGAAGTACCTGTCTCCAAACCTTTCCGTGAGGTGAGCTACCAAAATACGGACAAGACAACGTCTGTCCTTGATGATTAGTAAATTATCCTCATCAGCACACTTCAGGATCCGCTTGCCTTCAAGAGAGCCACTGAGAATCTGGCGGATATCCTGAAGAAATTGCAGAGATAGCGTGTCGGATATTATTATTACTCTTTAGTGTTGATTAAAGGAAAAAGTTAAAACCCAGTCTTAAAATGTGAGCTTACAAATTGCGGAATTATGTGGATGGTTTGTGGCATCACCACAGCTGGTACCACAGGTGCTGCATGGTCTCCCATGGAGGTTGTGGCCGTTGGCCTTTGGTCCTCCGTCCCTTCCTCCATGAGGGGTTGAGGTCTGGCGGTTGGGTGGACATCTGTAGCTGGCACAGCTGGTCCAATCTAAAAGGAAACCCAGGGTAATGTAACAAACAGTGACTGCCACCTTGAATTACAAGTATTGGCATCATTAATGTAAATTAGTGTGCCACACCACACTGCACAAGTGGACTCTGAAGACTGCATACATCCTCTATGCCAAAGTTTTGATGAATTTGGAAACCTGTGGATTGTAGTACGGTCCACTTTTACTGTCCACATGGTTTATATATTTGACCCCATATCAGACACAGAACCACTCAGTAACACTTCACTTGACAGAAAGAAAAAGGTGACTCGTTTGCATTCTTGCAAAACTTTGATGAATAACATAACAAAAATGTGGCCTTTTAGATCAACCTGATAAACCCGACGAGGACGCCGGCGTCCTCATTATGTAATAATTTTGTCTAAAAATGACTCATACAGAACGATCACTTCATCTGTTATAGCTGTGTTTGGTATCATTGAACTCTGCAGTCTCCTCTTTGCAAAGATAATGCCGTTTTTAGTGTCAATAAATGTTATTACTTATAACTAAAGCACTTTTTGGCAATTCAGTACCATATTATAAGTGTAAAAGTTTTGTTTGATTTCCGATCGTAGTTTTTCAAACAGAGGAATCATCTTCCCGAAACAAAGATGGCTTTGTTCGAATTTCCGGTGACTCTCTTTGCAATGCATTTGATTGACAGCTACAAGGCGGACCTTAGATTCGTCATGTCCGCCTTTCAGAGCATAGATCAACCTTTCCAATGACGTATTGCATGTGTAATTCGACTTTATCTGAGCCGTTTTTTGCCTGCGCGTAACGGTGCGCCCCCCCCCAATTGCATGTGCGCATTTACGCAGAGCGCTCAGCGGTGCAAGCAGCAAAATAACTTGTGTAAAATAAGATAACTTACTTCACGGTTAAATGGCTCAAAGTAAGTCAAAAACACGTTTTAGTGTCCAGGAGGCACTGGAGAATATTTTTGAGGACTCTTCAGACAGTGAACATTATTCCTGCCTCCTCCCTGCTTGACCTTCATGCAATTGAGCCCTCATAACCTCAGAACCTTAACTGTAACATATATTTTAAAAAGTATATATGCTCCACATGTAGTCATATATATATTTGTAGTAGGGCTGGGACGACGCGTCGACCTCATCGATTACGTCGACGCAAAAAATACGTCGACGCAAAATCTGCACGTCGATGCGTCGTCACTCAGAATCAAAAAATGGCGGCGGCCGCGGTATCGAGTAGCAGCGAGTTGGGGGAGAAGAAGCTATCTCGTAACAGGATGTCAAAACTATGGGAGTACTTTACACCTAAAGGGAACGATTCGGTGGTCTGTGACCTGTGCAAAAATAGAGATGGCATATCATAAAAGCACTACCGCGATGCACCAGCACCTTGAATAGAGGCACTCCGGAGCTGCTTGTGTGGAGGAGAAGACGCCGTAAGTTTTCAACTTTTTTTTCTTTCCTTGTTTGCGGTGATTAACCCCGTCATTCATCCAAACTGCACTACGTAACTTGTGCTCCAGCCTCGCACACACAGAACATGTTGCCCACTTAAACACACCACACACGCCCTCACACACTAGAGATGCGCGGATGACGTATATTTTAACCCGCAACCGCTTCTTAAAATCTCTATCCGCCCGCTATCCATTTGCAGGAACGTTTTTTCATTTTTTTCACCAAATTTCAAAACCGAACCGACCCGCCATCCTTTTTAATAATATGTAAAATATTTTTTCTTATTATTATTATTTGAGTGCTTCAACCGCAACCCGCCCGAATTTAATTAAAGTATTATTTTTTGACGAGTCATCCGCCCGATATGCGGATTATCCGCTCCGCCCGCGGGTGCACGGTTCATCCGCGCATCTCTATCACACACTCGCCTCTTGCTGACACACTTTTTTTTAACTGACACAGACACACACTCCTCAAATACACGCTAAAGTTTTATTTTATTATTTTTTATTATAGGATTCCATTGCACTATAACTGTGTGCACTTTATTGTTGTATTGTTCAATATAATTCATTTTTGAACTTGAAAGAAGAAATTTGTGTTTTATTCATGGAGATAAATTTGCATTAATTGCTATATAGGTCAAATTATGGGGAGATAATCGATAATCGAATCGAAATCGAATCGAATCGGATTTAAAAATGAATCGTTAGATTAATCGATGCATCGAAAAACTATTTTCTAGATTAATCGATTACAAAAATAATCGTTTAACCCAGCCCTAATTTGTAGTCATCAAATATATTATGATTTGGTGGTTTTTACAGGTATGTATGTTAGTATGTAGTTTATGGTAATACCAAAAACTAGTTGTATGTTGGGTGTATGTCCACATTTATTCCTATTATTCTTAAATTTAGCTAATAGCTGACCAAGAAGTTGACAAGACGTCACATCATGACACGTTGGGAGCTTGTAGATCTGCTATTTTTCACTACTTTTGTACAACAAACATACATACATACATACATACATTCATTCATATATATACATACATAATATATATAATATATATATATATATACATATATATATATATATATATATATATATATATATATATATCATATAATATATACACACACATACTAAACGTCATCATGTGACTAAAACAGACAGAAAAGAAAACACTGAATGCATAAAAGCAGTGTTTTTGGCAGTACAACGCCATAGCTATTGATGTAAAAACTTAAGTGATTTAGATTATAATCAAGAAAACCATGGAAAATGGTAAGATATCAGCTCTTAAATTAAACTCTTATGAGCAATCTTTGTAGTTATCGTTATGTTTGTCCAAATAAATGTACTTTTCGTTGTACCAGACATTAAAATGAACAAGAAACTGAATAAAACAATGGTGGTCTAATATTTTTTTCCATGACTGTATGTGTGTATATATATATATATATACATACAGTATATATATACACACACACACTATACACTGCCCAACAGCGACAATATGTAGACACATTGATATTTAATAAAAAAAAGTTCTTACTGTACAATTTATCACATACCAGTAGTTATTTATAGAGACATCCCAGCATTCCCGTAACAGCATCCCTGTAGTCCAGAAGCTCATCCCGTACGAGAGGCCATTTTCCCAATACTGATCATCCACATGGCAAAGGCACCTTTTAAGCAGCATTTATAGGTAACCACTAAACAACTATGGGGTGGGGGGGCGAGGGTCGGGTCGGGTCTTATTGAGAAATAAACCTTTGTACAAATGATAATTACAAAGTGGTATAGATACTGTAGATACTGTATCTAAAAAAGTCTATAGCACAGTGAAACGTAAAAGCTGTCATCATGCTCCCTCAATGATCTGACTTCATGGAGGGGATGGTGATCAATCAGATCACTCACATCAACAGCTGCCAAAACTTGCGTGGGAATCACACTGTATGCAAAGAAATGCCTATCAAACCATTTTGTTTCCCACTTTAACACAACAAGTTTTATTGTTGGTGTGTAGGGATGTCCCGATCCGATTCCGATTCCGATCTTTTAATTTTGATGATCGGCCGATTTCCGATTTTTTCCGATTAACAGTGACTGTTCAACAGTCTTAGTACCAAAGAACATAGCACTTCCATTTAAATAGCAGCAGGTGAACTTGGCTAGCAGTTTAAGGCAATGAAAACACTAGCAGAAGTCTTTGCAATCAATGAAATCACATCAGAATAACAATAATATAAAATATTAACTTCACGTCTTTCAAGACCCGCTGCACATGTTTGCGCACCTTTGTGTCCTTTGTCGTTCATGTTATGACGGGAACGAGGCTCGAGGTAATTAATGAGCCGGTTAAATGCCTTGTAAATGTGCTGGTCGTCCTCAGTAATACATTCCGCGACTAGCTCGGTGATTTTTCTGTATTTCTCCGAGTCTTTCGGGAGTTTCTTTCTTTTAAAAGTTTCACAGAGCGTTTGCTGCCGAAGCTGGTGCCGACGGCAGCAGCTCTGAAGCTGCAGCCGTCGGCACCACGGCACCTGACAGAAGGCTGCGGTGATCGGTGCTGCGTGCTTTTTTAAGTGTCTGATTAAGTTGGTGGTGTTGTAAACTCTCTTTTTACTTACCCCTCATGATATCTCAGCCTTCCACACGTTGCAAGTCGCAGTCGAAGCGTCGGTCTTTGTAATTTTATAGTGCTGCCACACTGCTGACATTTTTGCTAAAGTTTATCCTGACGCCGCCGGTCTTGAAACTTTTAAGGTGGATACAAGACAGCGCTGCTGGGAAACCTCATTTCAGTGCAAATTACTAAATGTATATAGTTTAAAAAATATTGTTGTTTGTGTAATATGATTACTTTATTAATTTTGTTAATCAGGATCACTTTTTGAGGAAAAAAAATGATGAAAAAAAGATCGGCATGTTATAATAATGTTGATCGGCCGATCCGATCCACCTTAAATTTTTAAGATCGAAGGCTGATCGCCAATCGCGATCGGGACATCCCTATTGGTGTGTGTGATGTTTGGTCTAGTACCAAAATGGTCTTTATGACACCAAACTGGGGTTCCCCATCTGAATCATAAGACAGAAATACAGTCATGCCTGCTCGATAATCAGTTCCCTTAAAGGTAACAATGGCTGGTTCATACACTTCGCTGAAAAGTGAAATGCCAGTCAGACCACTTTGGATATCTTTAACTCCCTCAATGTTGGCAAGAAAGGTTGAGTGCCCAGGACCAACTTCAGTATTGTGGCTCATCACAGTTCCACACAGCAAATTGTAGCGCTGCGCTATCTGATGGCGAAAGGCCATGGTTTTGCATATGTTTGCATATGTTTCTGAAATTGCATGTAACATTGCTGACTCGTTTAAAGAAATTGTGCTTTGCTTCGAACCTCATAGCCCAGAACTGAATCAGCGGTCCGAGCTTCTGAATGGCTCTTGGGTAATGGAGCATGAAGTGGTGTTTTGGCCTCAAATTATGGTCAGGATAGAGCTCCAGGAAGAGAGTGTGGTGCTCTTCAATGACCTTGGCTAAGTACAGTGATGCTCAATAGTCAGAGAAGGAGAGAAGATGAACTCCATACATGACAGTAGAAGTAGGAGGAGTTTCCATTCCTTACTATGCTCAGGGATCAGGTCACCTATCATTGTGGGCAGCAACCTAAGTAGGCACCACATTTGAGCTGCTGACTGCCGCATAGCACCTTCAACGTTTTTTAGATCACTCTGGCTAATTACAGAGGGTATGTTACCCTTATCAACAAAGCCATAGTCAAAGCTTGTAATTCTGTAGTTAAGCTTGTCAAGTGTTAGGTGTTTCTGCTCAATCAGGGAATTCAACACAAGTTTGACTTCTAGTGGCCCTACGCCTTCAAGTATATCATGCATGATGTCAGGTGCCATGTTGTCAGTTACATGATAGAAAGACAGTTCATTCAAGACACTGTCTCTCTTCAGGCCTGTAAGTTTTGGGTTGGCTGTGAGCAAATCCGCTTCATGACTATTGAGATCACACAAGAGAGTAGGATCTTCCACTGTCTGAGACCTCAGGATATCCTTGTGTGCTCTGCAAAACCGACACACATAATTTCCAGAGAAGCTTTCAGTATAGCCAAGCATGGCATTCAATCCCAAATTATCTCCCACTACCTGAACCAGTGTAAACCTCACAACACCTTGGAAGTTGGGGGTATCAACAGTGATGCCATCCCTCTCGAGACACTTGATCTCTTCTACTATAGGGCGCAGCACTGCATCAAGGCCATAAGTATTTGCGTCAAGGGATTTGTACACTGCTAAAAGAAAGTGAGACTGCAAACGTGATAGCAGGTGTGGTGGCAAGCTCTTTAGGGTGAAATATATAAATCCCAACCTGTGAACTGCAGTCTTACTGCCCAACGGGTTCACAGTCTCCACATCATCCTGGTAAATCACAATTGGGATTGAAACCTCTTTTAACAACAGTGGATGTGTTTTACAAAAATCTCCATCAAACAAATCTTGAAGAGCATCACTCTCCCTTTGCTGCCAATCTAGCATGGCCTGTAAAACCCCTGGAATTTCAAGTATCTTGGTTAGGAGTTGCTTTAGCGGAATACGCTGATATGAGTCAGGAACTGTGACTTGCCGGACAGTGCCAGTGGCTGAGGCCCTTCGCTGCACAATGGACAACCCTAGGGCCCTAGGGAAAGTCTGCTCCACTGGCTCTATTAGGAATCCGGAATCCTTTTGTTTATAATCAGTTTCCAGTCCCTTGAAAGGCTCAGCTAATAATGAGAACTCCACGCCAAGCTCCTGTACCTTTTGGGATTGATCAAGAACAAAATGGCGAAATAAAGACATAGTCTTTGATTCTAGTTTGCTCACAATGTCACCAATTAAACTAGAGGTGTGTTGAAGCATAAAGTTTAAGTTGGAGTATGTCAAATTAGATTTAGACCTCAGATGAGCTAAAAAAAGGGCCACCCGGTTGGTCATGTCCACTTGCCCTAGTTCCTCCCATTCATCCTATTCCTCAACTTCCTCATCTCCCTGTACTGGCTGAGAAAACTGTGTGTGAACAGGCTGGGATGGACCTTCAAGGGGATCATCAAGAGTATGTTCACTTTGGCTTAAATGCTCCCTTACTAGATGTCTTCTAAAAGACCTTATGAAGGAAAACTTTCTACCACAACCAGGTTCACTACACTGGAAATATGTTGATGAATGGTTTACATGGTGTACTAAACGTAAATGTGTTAAAAGACTCTTGGCATCACCTGGAATTTGCCTTTTGCATTTAAAGCAAATAAATGCCATCTGCCCACTAATTTGACCAAATCCTCAGAAAGAATAATATAGTGTTGGGTGTGGGGTGGGGTAACTGCACGTCTTAACTACTTACAAGACCTCTAAAATGTTTTAAGAACTTGAGCCTGGGGCCAGCTCTGGGGATTAGCTCTTTGATGGTCGCCTCATCTAAAAGAAGAAAGCTCTCCTTATCAATTTCCTCCTCTGAAAGACAAGAATCACAAAATGCAAAGACATCTTAATTATTCTTAAATGGAGAACAGAACAGCACAAACAATATGGGCTAATTACATGGAATACATATGGGGCTGTTACGATTAGGATATTTTAAATGACGATTAACTGTCTCTAAAATAATTGCAATTGACGATGTAATTGTGCTTGTATCGTTGGCATATACATTTCCATTTGTCTCGTAGGATTTTAAAGTTGCACATGGCAGATACGACATATAACCTAATTATACAACTTTAAAAAGAAAAAAGAAATAGCCGATCTACAAGCTCACAACTTGTTGTGAGCTTGTAGATCACACTTTGAGTAACAATTAATTGTCATGTAAAATGTCCTGATCATGACAGCCGTAGCTAGGTGTGCTGTCATGATCATTTCAGCACAGCTACAGAGCCTATTTCAATGAATGGTTTGGTCAGAAGAACTATCTGATGTAGTGTAACAATACTGTATTTCACTCAAATTATGTATCCGTCTTTTTTGGGGGGAGACTACTCTGTGTACCACCAGAGGGAGGCTGAAGTACCACCAGTGGTGCACACGTACCACAATAATTTAAGTGTTCTCACCTTTAAAACTATCAATAAGTTCAGGTAACTGCCACTCTTTCAATAGCTCTTCCAAGAAATTGTCCATAGCGCTGAAACAAAAACAAACAGGGGACAACATTAGGAGCTTTATTAAAAAGTAGAAAGAACAAAAGGGTCATTCCACCTCAAATCAGCAAATTAGAAAAAAAATTCCCGCATGACCATCTCTGATTTGCTTGATTTTTTATTTCTTATGAACTTTGACTATAATTTAGTAACTTTGTACAATATTAGCCTGGTACTAGCAATAATTTTGGATTTATAAATTTTTGAAAAAGTGCCCGTACGGCCATTTTCATGACATTTCTAACGCTTTTAAAATTATTACCATTTTTGAGGGGCTATATCTTTGAAACCATACAAGCTAGAGAGCTGATTTTTTTTATGCTGTTAGTCCTGTATGTGCACTCTGTATGGGGTCAGTTTCAGGTGTCTATTCATTGCTGTTTGTTTTAAAATAAATTTCAAACATCCAAAATAAATTTCACTCACTTTGTGCGGTTCACATTTCAAGTCCCCATTTGGACCCCTTGTAATAGTAGCTGAGACTTACTTTTTTTGTTGAACAATCTCCTTCTCTTATAGAATAAAAATGCATAAAGAATTTGCAGAAACAATTGTATTTTAGTTCTCATGTGACCCAACAAAAAACTAATTTCGCAT
Organism: Hirundichthys speculiger; assembly: GCA_018398805.1. Taxonomy (NCBI): domain Eukaryota; kingdom Metazoa; phylum Chordata; class Actinopteri; order Beloniformes; family Exocoetidae; genus Hirundichthys; species Hirundichthys speculiger. The sequence continues at coordinate 515,704 of JAGFBZ010002568.1, read as the reverse complement.
TTTATTGTCGATATTCAATTGGCAATTGACAAAATATGACAAGATGTACCAAAAAACGAAATATATTACCAGAAAGGTAGTGACAATATCTGTTTATATACAAAGTTTCAAGTTGGTACTAAGTCTCTAAGTTACCTAGAAAAAATTCTTAAATCGAGCATTTTTGCCATTTTTCGGAAATTTCAAGAATATGCTTGTTTTGTGTGCAGAACTTTAAATTTCACAAATGGCAAATATCTTGATATGGAATCTTGATATGGAATGAGGATCAGTGAAGAAAAACATTTAGCTGCAGAAAGTGATGGTTGATAATAATCGAGAGTGACAAGTTCAAAAGTCTCGGCAGCACTTCTTTTTGTAGACCCAAGTACAAGCATAGGCTCACCTGCAAGTCTCCATGGAGTGCTGTAGAGACCATTCCAAATCAACTTTAAGGGTTGCAAATTGAATTGCAGAAAAGAAAATTGGGTTAATAATGCAATAAGTGCAAAAACTGGGCATTTTTTTCTTGTGATGCAGACAGATGTTTGCTTCTGATGGGAGTCCATCAAATCCACACCTGTGAAGCAGCATTTCTCGGTCATGTTCAGATAAATCCTGTACATTGATCAACTCCTTTGAGCTGTAAGAAAATAATTATGATAATATGAGGTATTGTACACTACTCCTGCATCACTTAATTATATGAATAAAGGAATGAACATCAAGCTGGCACATAATAAAACCAAAATTATACTGACCGTTTCAGACTTTTGACAAAGTCCAGTTTATGGCAATCCTGTTCTGAACAAAGTTTTTTCACAATTGTACAAGTATCCAAGTTCTCTGCCATCTTCAAAGATTTCACATTCACTGCATTTGATTTTGAAGCTTGGTCTACAATGGTTATTGATCAACTGAACAGCTCACTGAATTTTCTGATGACATAAGCATGATGTCATGCACTGAATGCCAAGGCACTTGTGTTACTATAAGTTCTATATTTACACATTTATTAATATGTTAAAACCTCAGCTGTGGCCATTCAGCATAGCACTACCAGTACTGGTAATTTTGCTACACAATTGATCATGTTTATCTAGTATAAATCACAAAGCACTTTTGCTTGAGTCATTCACCAAACTTTCACACAGCACGGACAGGGAGGAATAAACATGCAGCAAATTATTTAGTTTGAAAGGCCTTGTCCATTTGAGATCAGCAAACATGTCCAGACAAGACAATACAATGCAGAAGTACAGCCTGTATACTGAAATGTACATTGAAAACTTTCTCTGGTGATATTCTACAAGTTCTCAATAATTCGAAAAATGGCAAAAATGCTCGATTTAAGAATTTTTTCTAGGTAACTTAGAGACTTAGTACCAACTTGAAACTTTGTATATAAACAGATATTGTCACTACCTTTCTGGTAATATATTTCGTTTTTTGGTACATCTTGTCATATTTTGTCAATTGCCAATTGAATATCGACAATAAAATGCGAAATCCGTTTTTTGCTGGGTCATATGAGAACTAAAATACAATTGTTTCTGTAAATTCTTTATGCATTTTTATTCTATAAGAGAAGGAGATTGTTTAACAAAAAAAGTAAGTCTCAGCTACTATTACAAGGGGTCCAAATATGGACTTGAAATGTGAACCGCACAAAGCGAGTGAAATTTATTTTGGATGTTTGAAATTTATTTTAAAACAAACAGCAATGAATAGACACCTGAAACTGACCCCATACAGAGTGCACATACAGGACTAACAGCATTAAAAAAATCAGCTCTCTAGCTTGTATGGTTGCGAAGATATAGCCCCTCAAAAATGGTAATAATTTTAAAAGCATTAGGAATGTCAAGAAAATGGCCGTACGGGCACTTTTTCAAAAATGTATAAATCCAAAATTATTGCTAGTACCAGGCTAATATTGCACAAAGTTACTACATTACAGTCAAAGTTCATAAGAAAAAAATATCAAGCAAATCAGAGATGGTCATGCGGGAAGGTCCTGTTGAATTGAGGTGGAATGACCCAAAATATAATAATAAATCAAAATTGCATGACTCATTGCAATTTACTCAGCTGATGAAGCTACTATAACCGCCAAACGAACACATGGAAACAAATTGATATGTACAGGTCCATTTGGTTCCATTTTTACACTCACAGTTAGGATGGTCCTTGAAATGAAGAACTTTGAGAACCATTGTGCAAAACTACATAGAACAGAGCCTTCAATAGTATCATTGGTAACACCTGTGAAGGAAGGGACCCAAATTCTTCACAAAATGGCTAACATTGCTGCTGTGCAGAGCCAATTCAGTGAGAGAAAGTAACTATTGTGTCCATGGTGAATTTTATCAAACAAGCTCTTCACATATAGAGGATAAACTTCCCATAGAGCTGCAATGCTTGTTGGGTTTAATGTCATTTAATACTATTTGATAGCACTTTTCTGTTTAGATACATTTAGCTGCCAATTATTGCATATGCAACTCAATATTAAACATGAACAAAGGTTGGCGACTACAACTACAACTGCATGAGCAAACAACATCAGGAAATATATTTTAGGCAATGATATAATTGCTTTAACCAAATGTAAAACAAGCTAGCATTGCTATGTTTGGCGTCGACACGACACAGAAGCATAAATCGCTCTTGGTCAAGTTGTCTACACAACGGGGGGGGGTAATTCGCTTCTTACCAACAGATTAATAAGGTTCATATTGTCATGTTATGAACTATCAAAAATACTAACAGAAATCTTCATCTTGACTTATTCTCGATATCAGCGTGACGTCACGAACCATGTAATCGGCCTTGGTTACAGCGTGAAGGGGCAAACAACATTGTATCCAGCTCGCTCCAGCTTGTATTCGCTCGCAGTTCCCTTTAGCTATTTCACGTCTTTATTGTTTTTTTTTTTTTAAACTTTCTTTGGTGAGAGTCACGGGTGCCTGTGGTGGCAATCATGGCCTACCTATATCAGAATGAGTTGAAGCCAGAGGCTGTAGCGAGGTATAAAGCCAAAGTGGATTCACTAATTCGCTATTTTTCTGATGTGTATCATCAGTGTTAATATTATACTATAATAACGTCATGGTGAAATATTGCTGCTGGGGACCTGCAACAGTGAGTCGAGGTGTCCAGAACGTTTGGAGGGGCATTTTTATTCTCTTTCCCAAACCAAAACAAACGCTGGAGAATGCAGCTGTAGGTTCAGTTATGTGTTCGTCCACACAAGCAACTGAACGCGGGAAAAGTTTCAAAGCACACCTACATTTACTCAAAGGTAAGTTTACTTTGTTTATTAGATGATTAATTTAACCACCGTTTAGTAAAAGTAATTATATGATTTAGCAGCAGGGAGGGTGATGAGTTCTCTGTTAGCATTAGCTCCGGTCCAACACCAGAGCTATGTTAACATCAGACAGTCGCAGCATTGTATTAATATAACTAGAAAATTTCGTCAAAATATTAGAACTAAACATAGAAATTAAAAACTAAAATATCTTGAAAAAAAAAAACGATTTCTTACCCGTTACAAAGTGTGCTGAACAAGCATACGCGTAGTCTGATTTGGTCACCCATAATTTCCCTCGCGTATCTTCGTCTGCTCTGTTAATAGCGAGCAGCCATTTTGTCTTTCTTTCAGGCTCAGTAGCCTCGCTAGGAATCATATAAAATGACAAATGCGACTGGCGAGCAACATTGTTGGTGCAGTTGAACACACAACAGTTCTTCACCATCTTTCCCCCTATCGTAAACTGCACAAAATCACAAAGAACAGGCACAAAATGCAAAATGCATCGGCTTCGCCAGCAACTGTGAGCGGTTGTTTGCCCCTACGGACTGGTTGCTATGGCCCGCGGATGCCAGTGATCGAGAATGTTCTGTGCGCTCACCCTACAAAAAACAAAACAACTAAATAGCCTCTGTAAACAAGCTCATCACAAATAACATGACTTCGCTATGTAGATAAAAGTATACACAAACCTTTATAATAAATGTGCCTCGGTGGAGTTGTCGCTGTTGCTTTTGCCGCTTCTCTGCTCGACGCTCTGCTCGCTGTTGCCAACTCTCCAATGAGAAAAGTCGCTAGAGGCGGCCCCGCCTCTGCTCTCTGTGCGCGCCTTCCGGCGTCGTCACGCAATCGCGTCCCAGAAAGGCAGTTACGTCAGACGTAGACACCCCCATCTCCCAAACAACCCAACACTTGAGTTATCGATAACTCAAGTGTTGGTAGAATATTTAATAACCCCTCCGTTGGGTTAATGAAAATATTTTGACCCAAGTCTTGGGTTGCAGAAAATAACTCAACACCCAACAAATAACTCAAACATGGGCTCAAACATTTCATAACCCAATGGTTGGGTTGTTAAAATAACCCAGCCTTTTTTTTAGTGTGCAGAGTCAAAGGAGCAGGTAGAAATATCAGTTCCTCACATACCTGTCAGGTAAAGTCCGGGAAAGTCCCGTATTATACTCTTCTCTCCCGCCGTCCTCCCGTATTTTAACCTGCGTTATTAAAATAATAATAATAATTCCGCATCGGGCGGAGTAAAAAACAAAAACAATAAAACATTCCCAAGCTGAGATCTGTCAGTTGTCTCGCGATAACCGCCACAGTTGCTGCAGCTACTACAGGTGCTGCAGGTGGAAGATGTCGCGAGGTTAGTGTGTGACATCCGATGAGTGACAGCGCGCGAAGAAAAAACAGATTGTTACAGAGAATAGGATTGATAATACTACACCCACTAATACACACACTAATACACTCCTAAACAGTCATAAAGAATTCAGTCTGCAACAAATGAGAACAACAAGTCATTAAAAGAGGAAAGAAAAGTCACGTGAAATGAGATGAAAAACTGTAAAAGAAGAGCAACATGAAATGAAAACAATGTGTGGAAAGAAAATCAAATGTAAATGTAAATACAAGCAATGTTAAATTAAAAAAAATATGCAAATCCCTTCAAATAAATACTCTTTATAAACACATCTTTAGTGTTTTCATTTAGGCTGCAATGAATGTTCACATTATGTTAATGTGGCTTTATTCACAGCTGCACTACTTCCTGAACTTCAGCCATTAATTAAACTGATTAATCCAGGTGTGTCTGACCTCACAGCGATGGTCAGACACACCTGGATTGATCAGTTTGTCCAATAATGGCACACAGGAAACAAAAGAGCTGGAAGTAGTGCAGCTGTGATTTACACCATAAATGTGAGAGATACTGGAGCTGGTTGGGATGGAGGGACTGCTTCAGTAAACACACCAGTACCAGCCTGGTACCTGGTACTACCAGGTACTACCAGGTAGCAGCTGGATCTATTCACAGATACCGGAGCGCGTCCACGACGAGAAGGTTTCACTTTAATTCCCTGTTTATCAGGATTCACAAAGAGGAAACTTTGTGCGTGAAATTTCCAGAAAAAGTCACCTTCAGTCACAGAACCAGAGACAAGAACAGAGATAACGTTCATGTCTTTGATCTTTGATTCCAGTGACAGTATCAGCAGCCTCGTTTATTCTAATTTATTCATTAAAATAACCTACATCAGCCGCTAAACCGGAGGGATCAATAAAGGAGGAGGAGCCTCAGTTCACCTGCGCTGGTTCCCTCCTGAGTGACTGATTGGTGTCGGGCCGCGCGTCCCTGAGCCCCCCCCCCCCCCCCCCCCCCCCCCCCCCCCCCCGTCTGTGATCATGTGACGGGGGGAAAGGGGTCCCATTAATGGACGGAGCTTCTCTCCTGGGGGGCGCTTTCCCACTCCTGTCCAGTGCGCGCGCGGAGCAGCGGCAGAGCCGAGGAGGCGCGTGGAGAAGGCGGCAGCCGCGTAACGGAGCTCCTCGGTAGAGGGGGCGGTAGAGGACGGGACACCTGCCGGAGAACTTTCCCCCGAACATCAGCCCCGGACTTCGGCTTCCAGCAGACCATGCGGGCCACGCAGCGCGCGCCAGCTGGTGCGTAAAGACTCTCCGAGGAGTCGGAACCCGTTTGGGGGGAGGCTGAAACAGACCGGCGCACGTCTGAAGAGCCGGGCTGAGTAGATCCGGACCCGGCTCGGTCCCGTCAGCTCCAGCAGAACCATGCCCCGGCCGGGGAGGAACACGTACAGCGACCAGAAGCCGCCGTACTCGTACATCTCCCTGACGGCCATGGCCATCCAGAGCTGCCCGGAGAAGATGCTCCCCCTCAGCGAGATCTACAAGTTCATCATGGACCGGTTCCCCTACTACCGGGAGAACACGCAGCGGTGGCAGAACTCCCTGCGCCACAACCTGTCCTTCAACGACTGCTTCATCAAGATCCCCCGGCGGCCGGACCAGCCCGGGAAGGGCAGCTTCTGGGCGCTGCACCCCAGCTGCGGCGACATGTTCGAGAACGGCAGCTTTCTGCGGCGCAGGAAGCGCTTCAAAGTGGGGGGCGCGCAGGTCGCCGACCCGCTGGCCCCGACGAAGCCGCAGGACGCCGCCCAGTACCTCCAGCAGCAGGCCAAGCTGCGGCTGAGCGCGCTGCACGCGGCGGCGCACCTGCCGCAGGTGCCGGCCGGCTACAACCTGAGCCCGCAGGCGTCCGGCTTCAAGCACCCGTTCGCCATCGAGAACATCATCGCCAGAGAGTACAAGATGCCCGGCGGGCTGGCGGCCTTCTCCGCCACCGGATACCCGCTGCACGGCCAGCTCACCCCGGCGTGGCCGCACGTGTACGGCTCGGGGATGATGGACGCCTCGGGCCCCATCTCCATGTCCGCCGGCGACTACCCGCCCTACGGAATGCCGCTCAAGTCCCTCTGCCACGGCGGCCAGACGATGCCCGCCATCCCGGTGCCCATCAAACCCACGCCCGCCTCCGTGCCCGGCCTGCCGGGGCTGCCCGCGCACATCCCGGCCTTCCTCGCGAACTCGCCCCATTCTCTGAGCCCCACCTCCCCGCAGACGGCCACCGGCCAGAGCAGCCCGGCCGCGCCCGCCGAGGCGCTGCCGTCCTCGGCGTCCGTGGTGGCGGTCCACTGACGGGAGTCCCTCCGTGTTTCCGCGCGGAACTCTTCAGGTCCAGAGCAGAGATTCACCCCGAGGACGCGGCTGGTTTCACCCGTTCTGGTCCCTCCGTTTTCAGAGCAGAACCGGTCCGGCCGCCGGTGACCCGTCCAGGGAGATCCAGTCACTTTCATGTCCATCAGCTAATTTCCTTCTTTCTCTTCCCTCCACACCACGCTGACTGTGTGTTTAACGCTCCAGCGGCTCCCGTAGAGACTAATTATCCGCCTCTTTTGTGTCCGGAGCCTTTTCTCGTGGCTCTGAAAGGAAACTCTCAGATTAATGGCTCTTTGAGCTTCTTTCTCTGCTCCTGGAAACACGGAGTCGGACCCACAACCGGCCCCGTGACCTAAAACGCGCCTGCAAACCAAAAACGTGTTTCTGTGTTTGGACGGATTTTATTTGATTAATGTCCTCGTGAACAATGTAGGTGAAATGAGACTTTAAGTGGTATTTATGTCAGAGTTTCTGAAGCGTTTCGAAAGAAAGAAAGAAACCACCGTGAAAGCAACAATCTCCAGTTTCTGATGCACTTTGAAATAATTATAACTTGATGTTTTTTTTTTTAACTGAGGAGCAGAAGGCCGTCTTCAGTATTCAGTGTTGGTTTGAAACAAATCTTTTCAGCTGGTTTAGATGGAAGTTTCACCCATATATTCACCGGTGGGTCCATCTAAAGTGTTGCTGGTTTCATTCTAACAGCTGGACTCCAGATGTTTGTCCATGTGAACGTTCAGTGCAGCTTTTATCTCAACACTCCTCTCTGCTTCAGCGCTGAAGCTTCCATGTTTCAGTTCCATATTTCTGGTGGTTAAATCTGAATTTCTCTGTTGGTTCGATCCATATATTTGATGTTGGCTTCATCCAAAGTTTTATTTAATTTTCTCTTTTATTGGGCTGCACGACAGCAGAAAAACATGTGAAACGCGGTTGGAAATTTGCTCCCGATGACATGAACCAGTACTTCAGTGAAAGGAGCTGTCTTTAAGCTTTACAGAATAACAACGGACCAATTAAAGATACACTGATTAACGAAAAATGTGATGATTTATTTCTGGTCTTCCAGTTTTATAAAAACCTGCTAATTCAAAACTGCACCCTGGTACAACTAAAAACAGCAGAGTTACACATTAATATTATGTAAATGAGCATGTAAAGATTATTACCATTTAACAGGTGAATGCATGGCTCTTAGAAAATCACAGAATACCATTTTATACATACAGATATATACGTGTATTTTTTATTTTGCTATTTCAGTGTTGCGTGTCGGTATGGCGTTGAGGATATATTTCCGATATACCGCGCAGCATTTTCTTTCCAATGTTCAGAGTGATTTCATCTGAACCTTTGCTCCAGCTTTCATATCAGTATTTGTTGGATTCATTTCAAGCTTCTTTTTAAATTTCTCCATTTTAATATTTGCCATTAGCTTCACCTGAACATTCGGCGTTGCCTTCATCCAGTCAGTCAAAGTTGAGGTTTTAGTTTCATACAAGCTTCAGTGTTTATTCAGAGCAATATTTTTAATGCTTTCATCCAGTCTTTCACCTGAAGCTTTGGTTTTATTTTAATACAAAGGATCAGTTTTATTTTAAAATGAAGGTTCAGTTTTATTTTAATACGAGGGTTCAATTTTATTTTAATACGAACCTTTGGTTTTATTTTAATACAAAGGATCAGTTTTATTTTAAAATGAAGGTTCAGTTTTATTTTAATACGAAGGTTCAATTTTATTTTAATACGAACCTTTGGTTTTATTTTAATACGAAGGTTCAGTTTTATTTTAATACAAAGTTTTGGTTTTATTTAAATACGAAACTTTGGTTTTCTTTTGATACAAAGGTTCGGTTTTATTTTAATATGAAGCTTTGGTTTTACTTTAATACGAACCTTTGGTTTTATTTTAATACGAATGTTCAGTTTTATTTTAATACAAAGTTTCAGTTTTATTTAAATAAGAAACTTTGGTTTTCTTTTGATACAAAGGTTCGGTTTTATTTTAATATGAAGCTTTGGTTTTATTTTAATATGAAGCTTTGGTTTTATTTTAATATCAAGGTTCGGTTTTATTTTAATACAAAGCTTTGGTTTTATTTTAATATGAAGGTTTAATTTTATTTTAATACGAAGGTTCAGTTTTATTTTAATACAAAGCTTTGGTTTTATTTTAATATGAAGGTTCAGTTTTAATTTAATGCGAAGGTTCAGTTTCATTTTAATATGAAGCTTTGGTTTTATTTTAATACAAAGGTTTAATTTTATTTTAATGCAAAGGTTCAGTTTTATATTAAGACAAAGGTTCAGTTCTCTTCTAATACGAAACTTTCATTTTATTTCAACATGAAGGTTCAGTTTTATTTTAATACAAAGGTTCAGTTTTATAATAATACGAAGGTTCAGTTCTCTTCTGAAACGAAGCTTTGATTTTATTTAAATACAAAGTTTTAAATTTCTTTTAATATGAAGCCTTGGTTTTATTTTCATACGAAGGTTCAGTTTTATTTTAATGCAAAGGTCCAGTTTTATTTAAACACTAAGATTCAGTTTTTAAATTCTAAGTTTCAGTTTTATATTAAGCTTCAGTGTTGTTTTAACACATAGCTTTGGTTTTAAAAGACCTGCTGCTGCTGTCTCAGATTTGACTTTCAAAACCAGATTGACACGCAAATTAAACTTTGAAGAAAGTGAAGTATGTTGTCGGGTTGTGTCGGGTTGTGACAATTTACATAATTTATTTGTGTCCCAGATTTCTCTTAGTTGATGTAAATGAGCTTTAAAATAGTTACATGTTATAATCAGGGTTGCCCACTTTTCTCTTCCTGCCACATTTTTTTTAATTTGTACCAGCAGCTATTACATTTAATTGTTTTACACTTGTTTCAGTCAACCAAGTCACAGTTATTCCCAAAGACTTCAATCAGAGGCAGATTAACTTCCTTTCCTGCGTTCTGGAAAAGCCAGAACCAAGTTTGGCCTCGCTTTCAAACAATTGTTGCTTTTATACAAAGGTTTGGTGTCACTTTGATACGGAGGTTCAGTCCTGGTTTCATACGGAGGTTCAGTCTGGTTTCATATGGAGGTTCAGTCTGGTTTCATACGGAGGTTCAGTCTGGTTTCATACGGAGGTTCAGTCCTGGTTTCATACGGAGGTTCAGTCCTGGTTTCATACGGACGTTCAGTCTGGTTTCATGTGGAGGTTCAGTCTGGTTTCATACGGAGGTTCAGTCTGGTTTCATATGGAGGTTCAGTCCTGGTTTCATACGGAGGTTCAGTCCTGGTTTCATACGGAGGTTCAGTCTGGTTTCATACGGAGGTTCAGTCTGGTTTCATACGGAGGTTCAGTCCTGGTTTCATACGGAGGTTCAGTCTGGTTTTCATACGGAGGTTCAGTCTGGTTTCATACGGAGGTTCAGTCCTGGTTTCATACGGAGGTTCAGTCTGGTTTCATACGGAGGTTCAGTCCTGGTTTCATACGGAGGTTCAGTCTGGTTTCATACGGAGGTTCAGTCCTGGTTTCATACGGAGGTTCAGTCTGGTTTCATACGGAGGTTCAGTCCTGGTTTCATACGGAGGTTCAGTCCTGGTTTCATACGGAGGTTCAGTCTGGTTTCATACGGAGGTTCAGTCCTGGTTTCATACGGAGGTTCAGTCTGGTTTCATACGGAGGTTCAGTCTGGTTTCATACGGAGGTTCAGTCCTGGTTTCATACGGAGGTTCAGTCTGGTTTCATACGGAGGTTCAGTCTGGTTTCATACGGAGGTTCAGTCTGGTTTCATACGGAGGTTCAGGTTCAGTCTGGTTTCATACGGAGGTTCAGGTTCAGTCCTGGTTTCATACGGAGGTTCAGTCTGGTTTCATTCATACGGAGGTTCAGTCCTGGTTTCATACGGAGGTTCAGTCTGGTTTCATACGGAGGTTCAGTCTGGTTTCATACGGAGGTTCAGTCCTGGTTTTCATACGGAGGTTCAGTCTGGTTTCATACGGAGGTTCAGTCCTGGTTTCATACGGAGGTTCAGTCTGGTTTCATACGGAGGTTCAGTCTGGTTTCATACGGAGGTTCAGTCTGGTTTCATACGGAGGTTCAGTCCTGGTTTCAGGCCTGGTTTCATCTGGAGGTTCAGTCTGGTTTCATACGGAGGTTCAGTCTGGTTTCATACGGTCCTGGTTTCAGGTTCAGTCCTGGTTTCATACGGAGGTTCAGTCCTGGTTTCATCTGGAGGTTCAGTCTGGTTTTCATACGGAGGTTCAGTCTGGTTTCATACGGAGGTTCAGTCCTGGTTTCATACGGAGGTTCAGTCTGGTTTTCATACGGAGGTTCAGTCCTGGTTTCATACGGAGGTTCAGTCTGGTTTCATACGGAGGTTCAGTCCTGGTTTCATGGTTCTGGTTTCATATGGAGGTTCAGTCTGGTTTCATACGGAGGTTCAGTCCTGGTTTCATACGGAGGTTCAGTCTGGTTTCATACGGAGGTTCAGTCTGGTTTCATACGGTTCAGGTTTCAGTCTGGTTTCATACGGAGGTTCAGTCCTGGTTTCATACGGAGGTTCATGGTTTCGGAGGTTCAGTCTGGTTTCATACGGAGGTTCAGTCCTGGTTTCATACGGAGGTTCAGTCTGGTTTCATACGGAGGTTCAGTCCTGGTTTCATACGGAGGTTCAGTCCTGGTTTCATACGGAGGTTCAGTCCTGGTTTCATATGGAGGTTCAGTCCTGGTTTCATACGGAGGTTCAGTCTGGTTTTTATACGGAGGTTCAGTCTGGTTTCATACGGAGGTTCAGTCCTGGTTTCATACGGAGGTTCAGTCTGGTTTCATACGGAGGTTCAGTCCTGGTTTCATACGGAGGTTCAGTCCTGGTTTCATACGGAGGTTCAGTCTGGTTTTCATATGGAGGTTCAGTCTGGTTTCATACGGAGGTTCAGTCTGGTTTCATACGGAGGTTCAGTCCTGGTTTCATACGGAGGTTCAGTCCTGGTTTCATACGGAGGTTCACTCCTGGTTTCATGGTCCTGGTTTTCATACGGAGGTTCAGTCTGGTTTCATACGGAGGTTCAGTCTGGTTTCATACGGAGGTTCAGTCTGGTTTCATACGGAGGTTCAGTCCTGGTTTCATACGGAGGTTCAGTCCTGGTTTCATACGGAGGTTCAGTCCTGGTTTCATACGGAGGTTCAGTCTGGTTTCATACGGAGGTTCAGTCCTGGTTTCATACTGGAGGTTCAGTCTGGTTTCATACGGAGGTTCAGTCTGGTTTCATACGGAGGTTCAGTCCTGGTTTCATACGGAGGTTCAGTCTGGTTTCATACGGAGGTTCAGTTCTGGTTTCATACGGAGGTTCAGTCCTGGTTTCATACGAAGGTTCAGTCTGGTTTCATAAGGAGGTTCAGTCCTGGTTTCATACGGAGGTTCAGTCCTGGTTTCATACGGAGGCTCAGTCCTGGTTTCATGGTCCTGGTTTCATACGGAGGTTCAGTCCTGGTTTCTTGGTCCTGGTTTCATACGGAGGTTCAGTCTGGTTTCATACTGAGGTTCAGTCCTGGTTTCTTGGTCCTGGTTTCATACGGAGGTTCAGTCCTGGTTTCATACGGAGGTTCAGTCTGGTTTCATACGGAGGTTCAGTCTGGTTTCATACGGAGGTTCAGTCCTGGTTTCATACGGAGGTTCAGTCCTGGTTTCATACGGAGGTTCAGTTCTGGTTTCATACGGAGGTTCAGTCTGGTTTCATAGGTTCAGTCTGGTTCAGGTCAGTCTGGTTTCATACGGAGGTTCAGTCTGGTTTCATACGGAGGTTCAGTCTGGTTTCATACTGGTTATGAGGTTCAGTCTGGTTTCAGTTTCCTGGTTTCATACGGAGGTTCAGTCCTGGTTTCATACGGAGGTTCAGTCTGGTTTTCATACGGAGGTTCAGTCTGGTTTCATACTGAGGTTCAGTCCTGGTTTCATGGTCTGGTTTCATACGGAGGTTCAGTCTGGTTTTCATACGGAGGTTCAGTCTGGTTTCATACGAGGTTCAGGTTTACGGAGGTTCAGTCCTGGTTTCATACGGAGGTTCAGTCTGGTTTTCATACGGAGGTTCAGTCTGGTTTCATACGGAGGTTCAGTCTGGTTTCATACGGAGGTTCAGTCTGGTTTCATACGGAGGTTCAGTCTGGTTTCATACGGAGGTTCAGTCCTGGTTTTCATACGGAGGTTTCAGTCTGGTTTCAGTCTGGTTTCATACTGAGGTTCAGTCTGGTTTCATACGGAGGTTCAGTCCTGGTTTCATACGGAGGTTCAGTCTGGTTTCATACGGAGGTTCAGTCCTGGTTTCATACGGAGGTTCAGTCTGGTTTCATACGGAGGTTCAGTCTGGTTTCATACTGAGGTTCAGTCTGGTTTCATACTGGGAGGTTCAGTCTGGTTTCATACGGAGGTTCAGTCTGGTTTCATACGGAGGTTTCAGTCCTGGTTTTCATACGGAGGTTCAGTCTGGTTTCATACGGAGGTTTCAGTCCTGGTTTTCACGGAGGTTCAGTCCTGGTTTCATACGGAGGTTCAGGTTCAGTCCTGGTTTCATACGGAGGTTCAGTCTGGTTTCATACGAGGTTCAGGTTTCATAGGAGGTTCAGTCCTGGTTTCATACGGAGGTTCAGTCTGGTTTCATACGGAGGTTCAGTCCTGGTTTCATACGGAGGTTCAGTTCTGGTTTCATAGTCCTGGTTTCATACGGAGGTTCAGTCCTGGGGTTTCCTGGTTTCATGGAGGTTCAGTCTGGTTTCATACGGAGGTTCAGTCCTGGTTTCATACGGAGGTTCAGTCCTGGTTTTTCTCTGGTTTCATACGGAGGTTCAGTCTGGTTTCATACGGAGGTTTTCAGTTTCTGGTTTCATACGGAGGTTCAGTCCTGGTTTTCATACGGAGGTTCAGTCTGGTTTCATACGGAGGTTCAGTCCTGGTTTCAGTCTGGTTTCATACGGAGGTTCAGTCCTGGTTTCATACGGAGGTTCAGTCCTGGTTTCATACGGAGGTTCAGTCTGGTTTCATACGGGGGTTCACTCTGGTTTCATACGGAGGTTCACTGGTTTCAGGTTCAGTCTGGTTTCATACAGAGGTTCAGTCTGTTTCATTCAGTCCTGGTTTCATACGGAGGTTCAGTCCTGGTTTCATAGGTTTCATCTGGTTTTCATCATGGAGGTTCAGTCTGGTTTCATACGGAGGTTCAGTCCTGGTTTCATACGGAGGTTCAATCTGGTTTCACACGGAGATTCAGTCTGGTTTCATACGGAGGTTCAGTCCTGGTTTCATAGGTTCAGTCCTGGTTTCATACGGAGGTTCCTGGTTTCATATGGAGGTTAGTTGGTTTACGGAGGTTCAGTCCTGGTTTCATACGGAGGTCAGTCTGGTTTCACATGGAGATTCAGTCTAGTTTCATACGAAGGTTCAGTCCTGGTTTCATACGGAGGTTCAGTTCTGGTTTCATGTGGAGGTTCAGTCCTGGTTTCACACGGAGGTTCAGTCCTGGTTTCATAGGTTCAGTCCTGGTTTCATACGGAGGTTCAGTCCTGGTTTCATGTGGAGGTTCAGTCCTGGTTTCACACGGAGGTTCAGTCCTGGTTTCATAGGTTCAGTCCTGGTTTCATACGGAGGTTCAGTCCTGGTTTCATACGGAGGTTCAGTCCTGGTTTCACACGGAGGTTCAGTCCTGGTTTCACACGGAGATTCAGTCTAGTTTCATACGAAGGTTCAGTCCTGGTTTCATAAGGAGGTTCAGTCTGGTTTCATACGGAAGTTCATTCCTGGTTTCACACGGAGGTTCAGTCCTGGTTTCACACGGAGGTTCAGTCCTGGTTTCACACGGAGGTTCAGTCCTGGTTTTACACGGAGGTTCAGTCTAGTTTCATATGGAGGTTCAGTCTGGTTTCATACGGAGGTTCAGTCTGGTTTCATGTGGAGGTTCAGTTCTGGTTTCATAGGTTCAGTCCAGGTTTCATTTGGAGGTTCAGTCCTGGTTTCACACGGAGATTCAGTCCTGGTTTCATACGGAAGTTCAGTCTGGTTTCTTGGTCCTGGTTTTATACGAAGGTTCAGTCCTGGTTTCATACGGAAGTTCAGTCCTGGTTTCATAGGTTCAGTCCTGGTTTCATGTGGAGGTTCAGTCCTGGTTTCACACGGAGATTCAGTCCTGGTTTCACACGGAGGTTCAGTCCTGGTTTCATATGGAGGCTCAGTCTGGTTTCATACGGAGGTTCAGTTCTGGTTTCGTGGTCCTGGTTTCACATGGAGATTCAGTCTAGTTTTATACGGAGGTTCAGTCTGGTTTCATACGGAGGTTCAGGTCTGGTTTCATGGTCTTGGTTTCATACGGAGGTTCAGGTCTGGTTTCATGGTCTTGGTTTCATACGGAGGTTCAGTTCTGGTTTCTTGGTCCTGGTTTCATACGGAGGTTCAGTTCTGGTTTCATGGTCCTGGTTTCATACGAAGCTTCAGTCCTGGTTTCATACGGAGGTTCAGTCTCGGTTTCATACGAAGGTTCTATCTGGTTTCATATGGAGGTTCAGTCTGGTTTCATACGGAGTTTCACTCTGGTTTCATACGGAGGTCCAGTTCTGGTTTCATGGTCCTGGTTTCATATGGAGGTTCAGTCTGGTTTCATACGGAGGTTCACTCTGGTTTCATACGGAGGGCCAGTTCTGGTTTTATGGTCCTGGTTTCATATGGAGGTTCAGTCTGGTTTATATGGAGGTTCAGTCTGGTTTGATACTGAGGTTCAGTCTGGTTTCATACGGAGGTTAGTTCTGGTTTCATACAGAGGTTCAGTTCTGGTTTTATGGTCCTGGTTTCATACGGAGGTTCAGACCTGATTTCATACGTAGGTTCAGTCCTGATTTTATATGGAGGTTCATTCCTGGTTTCTTATGGGGGTTCAGTCTGGTTTCATACAGAGGTTCACTCTTGGTTTCATGGTCCCGGTTTTATGGTCCTGGTTTCATGGTCCCAGTTTCATGGTCCTGGTTTCATGGTCCCTTTTTCTTGGTCCTGGTTTCATGGTCCCGGTTTCTCGCTCCCGGTTTCATGGTCCTGGTTTCTTGCTTCCGGTTTCATGGTCCTGGTTTCTCGGTCCTGGTGTCATGGTCCTGGTTTCTCGGTCCTGGTTTCATGGTCCTGGTTTCTCAGTCCTGGTTTCATGGTCCTGGTTTCATGGTCCTGATTTCCTCGGTCTTGCTTTCATGGTCCTGGTTTCTCAGTCCTGGTTTTATGGTCTTGGTTTCTCGGTTCCGGTTTCATGGTCCTGGTTTCTCAGTCCTGGTTTTATGGTCTTGGTTTCTCGGTCCTAGTTTCATGGTCCTGGTTTCATGGTCCTGGTTTCTCGGTCCTGGTTTCATGGTCCTGGTTTCTCGGTCTTGCTTTTATGGTCCTGGTTTCATAGTCCCGGTTCCATGATCCTTGTTTCTCGGTCCTTGTTTCATGGTCCTGGTTTAATGGTCCTGCTTTCATGGTTCCGCTTTCATGGTCCAGGTTTCGTGGTCCTGGTTTCTCGGTCTTTCATGGTCCTGGTTTCTCGGTCTTGTTTTCACGGTCCCAGTTTCATGGTCCTGGTTTCATGGTCCCATTTTCTCGGTCCTGGTTTCATGGTCCTGGTTTCTCGGTCTTGCTTTTATGGTCCTGGTTTCATAGTCCCGGTTCCATGATCCTTGTTTCTCGGTCCTTGTTTCATGGTCCTGGTATCTCGGTCCTGGTTTCATGGTCCTGGTTTCTCGGTCTCGCTTTTATGGTCCTGGTTTCTCAGTCCTGGTTTCATGGTCCTGGTTTCTCAGCCTTGCTTTCATGGTCCAGGTTTCTCGGTCTTGCTTTCATGGTCCCAGTTTCATGGTCTGGTTCCTGGTCTGTTTTTTCTGGTTCATGGTCCGGTTTTCTCGCTCCCGGTTTCATGGTCCTGGTTTCTCGCTCCCGGTTTCATGGTCCCGGTTTCTCGGTCCTGGTTTCTCAGTCCTGGTTTCATGGTCCTGGTTTCTCGGTCCTGGTTTCATGGTCCTGGTTTCTTGGTCCTGGTTTCATGGTCCTGGTTTCTCGGTCTTGCTTTCATGGTCCTGGTTTCTCAGTCCTGGTTTTATGGTCTTGGTTTCTCGGTTCCGGTTTCATGGTCCTGGTTTCATGGTCCTGGTTTCTCGGTCCTGGTTTCATGGTCCTGGTTTCATGGTCCTGGTTTCTCGGTCTTGCTTTTATGGCCCTGGTTTCATAGTCCCGGTTTCATGATCCTGGTTTCTCGGTCCTGGTTTCATGGTCCTGGTTTTATGGTCCTGGTTTCATGGTTCCGCTTTCATGGTCCAGGTTTCATGGTCCTGGTTTCTCGGTCTTGCTTTCATGGTCCTGGTTTCATAGGGCCAATTCCAATTCCTTTCTTAACCCTCAATCTCAACTCTTGCCCTTAACCCTCAATTTTTGGCCCTCCATCTTAACCCTCGAAAGTAAGTGTCAGGGCTTCTTGTGACTTAGAAATGGGACACCCCTCGAGTGCAGTTACGTCTTCAGACTGAAATGTATCAGGGCCGTGTTGTCTCTGTATTTCCTGAAATGACACAGGTATAACAATGAAAAGAGCGCTGTATATTCTCCAAATAATATTAGCAAATAACACAATACAGGATACATTATGCAGTCCTCCGTCGCTACACAACAAGGTATACAAGTAACATGAAGCCGACCCGGTCCGCCGGTCCCGGGACGGTGGACCAGGACCAACAACGAGTACAAGTAACGTTAAGCCTTCACGTTACTTGTACTCGTCGGTGGTCCCGGTCCGCCGTCCTGGGACCGCCGACGGGACCGGGACCCTGCCCGGGACCGCCGGTCCGGCAGCAAACATCGTAAAGTAAAAAAATAAACAATGATGTTAATCCATGAAAAAAATCTCAAACAAACACAATAAAATTGTTTCGTAACATTTATATCTTTAAGATATATGAAGATACTTACGTTTGTAGCTATCTTTTTAGTGCCTTCTGGATAGCCCTTACTTCCAAGGGTGGTGTCGGAAAATCTCAATTTTGAGGGCGATACAGCCCTCAAACTCGTCCCTCAACTTGACTTGCTAAGAATTTGGACAGCGCTTGCCCTTAGCGGGAGCGTGCATTTTTGAGATTGAGGGTTGAGATTGAGGGTTAAGGGAGGAATTGGAATTCACCCATAGTCCTGGTTTCATGATCCTAGTTTCATAGTCCTGGTTTCTCTGTCCTGGTTTCATGGTCCTGGTTTTATGGTCTCAGTTTCATGGTCCTGGTTTTATGGTCCCGCTTTCACGGTCCAGGTTACATGGTCCTCGTTTCTCGGTCTTGCTTTTATGGTCCTGGTTTCATAGTCCTGGTTTCATGATCCTAGTTTCATGGTTCCTGGTTTCTCTGTCCTGGTTTTAAACTGATGTTCAGAGTTTCACCCAAAGGTTTGGTGTTTTTTAAAGAACAGCCAGTGTTTTTTCTGTACTTGTACCTGCATGCTCCTGTGTGGAAAAATAAGAGACAAGTAATTGCTTGTATGTATTTCTGTTTTTTGGACGGCATTTGGAGGCAACAAGCATGAAGAACAGGTTTTTGATTCCTGCGTCTGCTCATCTAGATCCATTAAAGAAACCTTCATGGAAGGAAATATGAAAAAAGGTCCAGTCTGAGTCAATTTCTTCCAGTTTTCGACCACTTTAGGTTCTGTTCTGTCAGCAGAGAGCTTCTTCAAGGTTTCAAAACAACTGTTCTACAACATACAAGCTTCTAAAATGCGTAGAAATCTATTCAGTAAAAATCTTGAATCTACTTTCCATCCTCTTTTCTTCCCCCTAAAGCTCAAACGTCTGCCATTTACTGTTGATCATAAACAATGCTTACTGACAAATATGTAAAATAAATATCCATGCTTGATTTATTTGACAGAAAACCATTGAAACAAACATTTCAGTTGTACTAGTTTATTTTTCAGCCCAGAGCGCCTCAGTCATTATGATTATCATGATTATTTTTATCATCAGTGGTTCTGAAGCTGACGCTAGTTGAGTTCAGGAAAGAAGTGAAAGTATTTTAAAAAGAGCAGCATGAGCAGGTCCAACAGGGAGTTGAGCCTGACATTAATCTGGACATGGATTAATGTCGGGAGTTTTTCTCCTTCCAGTTCCACTGTGGTGGAGAAAAAACCATCTGGTAATTTAATTTGTGTTGTTGAATTTTCACAAGCTCGTTTTAAAAGTCTTGAATTAATCTTTTTCTGTTCAGGAATTTTAAATGATGCTGTCACCTCATTTAACTATTCGATCGGGACAGTTCTCCAAATAGAAAATTTAACTTAATGAGTGACCGCTTAAATAACTGAAATGAAAATGTAAATATAATGAGAATGGCTGCGGTTTCTGAACAAACAACATCTGCCTGACTTCTTCAGCCCCTGATAGACCTTCAGGTCCATCTGGGAGCTCTGGAGCAGTGTCTCCAGCTCACGTTGGGTCTCCTGGTGTTTCAGTTGCTTCTTCGACAGATCGTTTTAGGGGGACTAAATAGAAAACATGCTCCCGTTTGATTTCTTCAGCCTCCTATGAACCTTCAGCTCCACAGACAGATCGTTTTAGAGTTAGTGAAACACAGATGCAGCTGGTTTGAGTCTCATGTCATCTTTCACGGTTGAATGTCAGAGTTTCACAGTAGAGTCAAATCCAGAGCGACGGCAGAGATCATCAGGTGGAGCCTTCACAGCCCAGATCTGACCTGGACAGCCAGACCTGGCTGCTGTCATTATGCAGAAGCCACAAGCACAGCTAAGTCGTTCATATCTGTCCCTCCTTCATGACATATTATCAGACTGGCAGAAAACATCAAAATGAACTCCTTTATAAATAAGTAGAGCCAACAAAATATGTGATAAGCAACTTTGGCGCTCCGAGGCTTGATGTAAAGGGCTGTCATTCAGGAGCCAATGAGATGCTAGAACTGGCTCTCCAGTCCCTCCTCCTCCTGATGGAGCCTCTCAACTGAGAATCTCTTTACAATTGAAAGCAGGAGAAAAAAAAGCGCACCAATGAAAGAAGAGGTGCCACTGCTATCTTGGTTACAGGGTTTGAATTCTTGGTTACAGAGTCTGAGTTTTGCTTCCCTGGTTCAGGGTTCTGGTTCTCAGATATTGGAATTTTATTGTCAATCAAATATGCTGTTGAAACCACAGGCAACTTCCAGGTTGAGTCCAACGAAGAAGTAGGAAAAATTCCAGAAGGCATGAAGCCCATCTGTTTCTGAAGACGTATGTACTAAAACCTCTTTTTCCTGGAGCTGCCAGTGGGGACAGAAATGACCAGCAGAGGAACCGCAGCCTCTAGTGGTCGGTAGAGGTACTGCAACCTCTAGTGGTCTGTAGAGGAACTGCAGCCTCTAGTGGTCAATATTGGAACTGCAGCCTCTAGTGGTCAATATTGGAACTGCAGCCTCTAGTGGTCGGTAGAGGAACTGCAACCTCTAGTGGTCGGCTAGAGGTACTGCAGCCTCTAGTGGTCGCTAGAGGTACTGCAGCCTCTAGTGGTCGCTAGAGGTACTGCAGCCTCTAGTGGTCGGTAGAGGAACTGCAACCTCTATTGGTCGGTGGAGGAACTGCATCCTCTAGCGGTCAGTAGAGGAACTGCAGCCTCTAGTGGTCGGTAGAGGAGCTGCAGCCTCTAGGGGTTGGTAGAGGAACCGCAGCCTCTAGTGGTCGGTAGAGGAACCGCAGCCTCTAGTGGTCGGTAGAGGAACCGCAACCTCTAGTGGTCGGTAGAGGAACTTCAGCCTCTAGTGGTCGGTAGATGAACTGCAACCTCTAGTGGTCGGTAGATGAACTGCAGCCTCTAGTGGTAGGTGGAGGAACTGCAGCCTCTAGTGGTCGGTGGAGGAACTGCAGCCTCTAGTGGTCGGTAGATGAACTGCAGCCTCTAGTGGTCGGTAGAGGAACTGCAGCCTCTAGTGGTAGTGGAGGAACTGCAGCCTCTAGTGGTCAGTGGAGGAACTGCAGCCTCTAGTGGTCAGTAGAGGAACTGCAGCCTCTAGTGGTCGGTAGTAGAACTGCAGCCTCTAGTGGTCAGTGGAGGAACTGCAGCCTCTAGTGGTCGGTAGAGGAACTGCAGCCTCTAGTGGTCGGTAGAGGAACTGCAGCCTCTAGTGGTCGGTAGAGGAACTGCAGCCTCTAGTGGTCGGTAGAGGAACTGCAGCCTCTAGTGGTCGGTAGAGGAACTGCAACCTCTAGTGGTCGGTGGAGGAACTGCAGCCTCTTGTGGTCGGTGGAGAAACTGCAGCCTCTAGTGGTCGGTAGAGGAACTGCAGCCTCTAGTGGTCGGTAGATGAACTGCAGCCTCTAGTGGTCAGTGGAGGAATTCAATTCAATTCAATTTTATTTGTATAGCATCTGTTACAATGTAAGATGTCTCTCGGCGCTTTACAGAGACCCAGATCATGACCCCTGAGCAAATATCATTAACTAAAATTATAATATTAAATCCAAATCAAGGATAATATGAAGTAAAAAAAAACTCCCACAGAGGGAGGAAAAAAAAAAAAAGTGGTAAGAAAAAACTCTAATTTAAGAGGAAGAAACCTTGAGCAGGAACTGGATCATATGGAGGGACCTTCCTACTGAAGACCAGCTGGATAAAGAAAGAAAAAAAGAGGAGAGACAGGACAGAGTGAGGATGGAGGACAGAAAGGATGGAGGACAGAGAGAGGAGAGACACAAATGACTGCATGAAATGACTCCATAAACAGATGCAGGTAGCAGCACTGAGGTGAGATGGTCAGAGGACTAGATCACCGGTCACCACAGTAGCCGACACCCTGAACACACCTACACACAAAGGTGGAGGTAAACGCTGGGATGGACAGAGGAGGGAACTGCAGGTCAGCATGAAACTCTGGAAACTCTGGGCTGCAAACATACAGAAAGAAAAGAGAAAAAAAGAGGGAAACAGCACAACAAACTACAGGAAAGAAAATGGAGCACAGTTACAGTAACGAGGTGCTGCTAATAAACTATGGAATGAGCTGGAGGATGAGGAAGGGAGGAGGAAAGGGAGAAGAGCAGTGGAGACACCACTCAGCAGATCATGTTGGCGTCCCCCTGCAGCGTAGGCCTATAGCAGCATAGCTATGACGAAGCTGTGATTAAGACGAGCTACTATAGTCTGAACTACTACAACTATGGCTATAACTATTAGCCCCTACACACTGTAGTTTAGACCAGTGATTCCCAAAATGTGGGCTGCAGCCCCCTGGTGGGCCGTCGCGGTACTGCAGGTGGGCCGTGAGAGGTCATTAGAATAAAAAAAAGATGTTTTAAATCCTCGAACCTTTTAAAATATGTTTTTAATCACTGTAAAATATTCATGACATGATTAAAAAAACATTAAGAAGTAACAAAACAAACCAGCTAAGTTATATAAGTGTTATAAGGTGTCACCTTATTTGTTGACCCCTTACGTTATATCCCTTACAGTATTTTACTGTTTATTATACTTATGTGTATTTTTCAATGACAAATACTTTAATTTTTACAGTATTATACTGATATAAACTCCAGTTATATCTGTAAAATTAACAGCACTGTTCCGTAAATTGATTAACATTTTTATTTTATTTTATACGGTGAAATTCTGGCAACCACAGCTGTCAGTATTTTACCGTAAAAAACAGTGAATATCTGTGTTAATTATACAGTCTAAATGTGTAAAAATGTATTTAAATGTTAAATGTGCAGTCCGAAGATGTAAAAAACACTGTATTTCTGTGTTAAATATACAGTCCAGTGATGTAGAAAACAATGTATTTCTTTGTTAGATATACAGTCTGCACTTGTGTATACCAATGTTATATATACAGGTCTATATGTGTATTTTTCAGTGGCATATACTTTAATTTTTACAGTATTGTACTGACAAAAACTCCAGTTATAACCTTGAAATTAACAGTACTTCACTGTAAAGTGAAAAAAGTTTCACCGTTTTATCTACGGTGAAATTCTGGCAACCACAGCTGCCAGTATTTTACTGTAAAAAGCAGTACATTTCTGTGTTAAATACACAATCTAACAATGTGAAAAAAAACTGTATTTCACTCTTAGATTTGCAGTCTAAACATAAAAATAAATGTATGGGGGTGTTAAATTTACAGCCTATATGTGTATTTTTCAGTGGCAAATACTTTAATTTTTTACAGTATTGTACTAATAAAAACTCCAGTTATAACCGTGAAACACTTTGCAGTAATATAAAAAAAGGTTTTACCATTTTATTTACGGTAAAATACTGGCAGCTGCAGTTGCCAGAATTTTACCGTAAAAAAAAGTATTTATGTGTCAAAAATACAGTTTGACAATGTAAAGAATGGGGTTGAATGTTGAATATACAGTTTATATTTGTATTTTTTACTGGTAAATACTTGAGATTTTAAAGTTAAATACTAAAATGAATTATAGTTCTAACTGTAAAATTTACAGTACTGTTATTATTTAACCGTAACGTGAGAAACAGTTTTCCCACATTTTTTACGGTGAAATTCTGGCAGCCACAGCTGCCAGTATTTTACCGTAAAGTTCACAGATTTTCTTTTTTTTTACAGTGTAGGAGCGACGAGTAATCCTGCACTCTGAGAGCAGAGAGCTCTATTAGGAACATAACGTGCTATCAGGTCTGGTAGATAACGAGGAGCTAGGCCATTAAGGGCCTTATATGCGAGAAGCAGAATTTTAAACTCAATTCTAAATTTCACAGGAAGCCAGTGGAGGGAGGCTAACACGGGAGAGATGTGATCTCGCTTACGGATTCCTGTCAGTACCCTCGCTGATGCGTTCTGGATCAATTGAAGGCTATTCAGCGAGCTTTTTGGACATCCTGCTAACAACGCATTACAATAACCCAATCTAGAACTGACAAACGTGTGGATTAATTTTTCACCTTTACCCTGGGAAAGGATGCTCCTGATCTTGGAGATATTTCAGAGATGAAAAAACGCTGTCTGACAAACCTGATTAATATGCTGCTTAAATGACATATCCTGATCAAAAATGATTCCAAGGTTTTTCACAGCTGTGCTGGAAGCCAGCGTAAACCCAGTTAATCCATTCCTCAGGTGTTTGGGACCAAAGACAATAACCTCTGTTTTATAGAAGCAAAAAGTTAGAGGACATCCAGGACTTAATGTCGTTAAGACACCCTTGAAGTTTAGCCAAAGGTTTTGTTTCCTCTGGTTTCATAGATAAGTACAGCTGCGTATCATCAGCGTAGCAATGAAAGTTTATGCCATGGCTCTGGATAATTTTTCCCAAGGGCAACATGTATAAAGTGAAAGGGATTGGTCCCAGAACTGAACCCTGTGGGACGCCATAGCAGACCCTAGTCCGTGTAGAAGAAACGTCATTAACATGGACGAACTGGAACCTGTCAGATAGGTATGACTTAAAACTTCATACTTATTAAAAGAGGAACTGCAGTTTCTAGTGGTCAGTAGAGGAACTGCATCTTTTGAAACTTATGCATTAGCAACACATTAGCGAGCAAGATGTAGCCTCTTAGCTAGAATTTGACTTTTATTTCGACTTTTTAAATATATTTTCTTGTTTTCAGGCTACACACTGAGACAGTGAAGTGTGCTGGTGATGATTTAGAAGAACAAGGAGACGTTCAGAGTTGAGACGACTACAGAGGAATAAAGTTCATGAACCACACAATGAAGTTATAGGAAAGAGTAGTAGAAGATAACATCTGGGAACATCTGAACACCGTTCAGATGAGCTGAAGGTCTCCTTCCTGCTTGTCCTGGTGCCTCAAGTGTCCTCTACACCTTCTTCTTCTGTCCTCTATACGTGTCCGGACTGCTCTCAGTAAATATTGGAGTGCTGGAGAGGCGGTTTTGTCTTATTGCAGCAGGAATGTCAGGAAGAGCCAAGTGTTCCTGTTCAAATGTCATTTGTTTTACTTGTGTGGTCACAAAGCTGGAGGTGGGGGTTGGAGGTGGGTGCTCACAGCTCCACATTTTTACCGTAACAGCCGCCGTCTCTTGGCAACACACTCAAAGACCTCCATGCATTGATGGAGCTCTTTTGTGTTTGACACCAGGGAAGTGTTAACCGGATAACCCTTCACGCCACCCGCCGCCGCTGGTCCTCCTGCTCGCCACAGACGGCCTCTGTTTCCACCCCAGATCTCCGTCACCGTCGGCACTCAGACGGGTCCATCCAGCTCTGAAACTTGGACCTCAGTCTCCAGATGGAAAGTTCTACATCCTGGAAGTCTTAATTCACTGCAGGGCCTTAACTGAGGAGCCTCACAGTGAACCTGGCAGTCCAGGGCTTTTATTGTGAAATCAAAGACCACTAAATACTGATGAAGATCTGGTTCAAAGGTCTGAGCTGAGTCTGCTGGAACTCCAGCTGGAGAATCTGGAGCCTTTGTTCAGGTTCAGGAAACTGGCTACAGAAAAGGTGAAATAAAAGCCCATTAAAGTGAAAGGGGGTGGAGCCCCAGCTGATGGCGGTCACCGGGTCACCAGACTCTGGACGACAACATCACCAGTCTGGTCCCCATCCAGGGGCTCAGCGGCTCCAAGGCTCTTCAAACGCTGCAGAACCTCGCAGTTTCAGCAGTTTCAGAATAAAAGTCACGAGTTCGTGAAATTCAATTCAAAAGAAGACTGCAAATTATTTGGTTCTTACCAAGAAAAAAAAACTTACATTTAGAAGTGTTAGATATTTTTTCTTGTTTTAATAATTACTTTCTTATTTCTAAGTCTCAGTATAATCTTATATCAAGTAAAACTCTACTTTTATGTCTCAAACAGGCAGGGAATCCTAAAATGAGACAATTAACACTTAAAATAAGATGTATTATGTTTTTCCTCCTCCTCATCTCTCCTCATCAAAATAAATCTTGTTTTAAGATTCAATAACAAATTATACCTTTCTTAAATCTAGAAACAAGTGTTCCTACAATCATAATTTAAGAAATCTTACCAAGTGAAATGATCTTGCTGCATGGACAGATTTTTTTTCACTTGTTTTGAGAACATTTTTCCTTAGTTGGAGTGTTTTTATCTCGTTTGAAGATTTGCAGTGAAGCTACATGTTTATGACAAATGGTCGTGACTTTAAAAAAAAACATCTCTGGTGACTGATGTCCAAAGGGTTTTACAAAAAAATTGATCTTTACAATGAAAAGAGATTTTAATTAAATTTGTGATTTTACAAAAAAATGTGATTTTGTGACAAAAAGTTGGAATTGTTTGGTATTAAAAAGTAATTATTTAGTGTCGCAGTCTGGATGTTGCAACACTTGATATTTTAGGGCAAATTAAAAAAAAAAATGTTCATGATTTTATGTAAAAAAAAAAAAGAGTCCCGACCAAGCCTTGTTTTTCAAATTAAAATCCCCACTCTGGCAGTTTTACAACAAAAAGATGCTTTATTTCCCCTTTGTTCAGAATTAGTGATTTTACAAGAAAAATAAGTCATCTTAGGAAAGAAAGTCATAGTTATACAAAAAGTCTAAATTTTATGACCAAAACGACATTATATCACATTATTGAAAAATATAAGTTTATGCAATTTACAACTTTTACATATAATATGGACAACTTTATGTGGTATGTGGTAAAAATGAGTTTTTGTCATAAAATTATAAATTTCAGAATACCATGATACCAAAAAAAGCTAAAAAAATCACTGATTTTACTAAATAGCAACTTTTTGCCAAAAATGTGAAACTTTTTGATGCAAAAACTATGAATTCTTGGTTGTAAAATTGTGACATTTTTTGGTGAAATTGTGGCTTTTTGATGTAAGAATTGTGGCTTTTTGAAGTGAAATTGTGACATTTTTAGGTGAAACTGTCTTTTTGAGGCGAAATTGTGGCTCTTTATGGTAAAATTGGAGCTTTTTGATGTGAAATTGTAGTTTATTTTTGGTGAAATTGTGGCTTTTTGAGGTAAAATTGTTTTTTTTTATGTGAAAATGTGTCGTTTTGAGTTGAAATTGTGGCTTTTTTTTTAATGTAAAATTGTGGGGGTTTTTTTTAGGTGAAATTGTCTTTTTGAGGTGAAATTGTGGCTTTTTATTGTAAAATTGTGGTTCTTTTGAGGTAAAATTATGTCTTTTGAGGTAAAATTGTGGCTTTTTTTGAGGTGAAATTGTGTTTTTTTTAGGTAAAATTGTGGCCTTTTGAGGTAAAATTGTGTCTTTTTAATGTAAAATTGTGTTTTTTTTAGGTGAAATTGTGGCTTTTTGAGGTGAATTGAGTTTTTTTGAGGTGAAATTGTGGCTTTTTTTAGGTAAAATTGTGGCTTTTTTGAGGTGAAATTGTGGCTTTTTTGAGGTAAAATTGTGGCTTTTGAGGTAAAATTGTGTTTTTTTTAGGTAAAATTGTGATTTTTTGAGTTGAAATTGTGACTTTTTGATGTTAAATTGTGTCTTTCTGATGTAAACTTGTGTCTTTCTGATGTGAAATGATCCCTCTTCCTCCTAAAATAGCGGCTCCATGGGGTCCCAGTGGCCCTTGTCACCTCAGTCTTTCAGATCCTTGATGTCAGAACCAACACCGACAGGAAGCTGCAGCCTTTATTCTTAAAATGTTCCATCTGATCAAACTGAAAGCAAACTTCCTCAAAGATCTTTCACAATGATGAATCAACCTGGGTCAGGGTTAGGGTTCTCATGGTAATACTCAACACAGGCAGATGGACACCAACTGCGCACGAGTCTCTCAACTAACGTCTTTGGGTGTCAGTCTTGGTGACCAGTCTGGAAACCGGCTGCATCAGGTCACACTGAGGATGCTGCGGAGCTAACGAACGTTACTCTACTCTGCTCAAATCTGTCCAAACATCCTCGTTTCAAGACCAAAACGAATCCTGAAATGAGCTGAAACGAGGACGAGCCTTGGACCGCAGGCCCAGCCGGGTCAGCCAGTCAGCCACCGCCATCAGGCCGGTCCACTGAGAAACTGGTAGCCAAGAGCAGAAGCACCTGGACCACCCTGCATGTGTTTGTGTTGTGATTACCCTCAATGTCTTCTGTTCAAGCCGTGTACCCAGAATGCCCTGTGGTCCGCTTCCTGACTTAAAGTCGACGTAGACCTCTGTTTTTAGGCTGACCAGAGTTTGCTGCTCCCAAACGAGCCGGTGTTTCTGAGCGATCCCGGTCCCTTCAGAGCAGACCGAGCAGGGCTGGATGCAGCCTGACAGCAGCTCAACAAACCATCTTCTCTTCCGAGTCATCTCTGTTCTCTGAGGTCTTCCTCCACAGGTCAGCAGTGAAGCCAACTTCTGCTGGAACAGAGCTCTTCGTCTTCTGCAGCAACATGACGTTTCTGCTGGTTTATTACTTCCTGTCTGGTTATTAAAAAGCATTTTAAACAGCTTCTGACGTCTCCCAGTCAGTTTGAGCCCAGGAAACCTGCAGATCCAGGACGGGAACGTCACCAGGTAAGAGCTGATGTCTCGATGTCCGACGTGGAGCGACTGGCGCTCTCAGAGTGGTAATTAATCACGGATGCCTCTGCCTGTGTTGCTGCTCGTTAATTAGAGGCGTGACAGCGTCAGCGTTAATTAACAAAGGGTCCAGACGGTTCTGAGGCGGAGAACAACAACGCGGTGGCGGTGATGACATGACGCCGGCAGCCAGACGACACATGGCTTATTTACTGTGATGAATGAATTCATCGCATGATGAAACGCAGCGTAAGAAGACTCAAGGAAACTCGGATACACGGAAGCTGGAAAACCAGAACTGATGCAGTTCAGCGGTGAACCCAGGAACTCTGTTTCACTGGTGATGAATATTCAGAGTCATTCACAGGGATCCCAAGGCATTGACGTCATCATCAAGGAGCGCGAGGAGCGTTGCTAACGGGTCACGAAACGCAGAGTCAAGGCTGGATGACGCTGACAGCCTCCCAGACAGCTAAGGTTCATGGACCTCCAGGTGACCCTACTAGTCCTCCAGTCCTTCAGCAGATAAAGCTCAGGTGTGTTGGTGGACCATCAGCTGACTCTAGCTGTGACGTGTCCGGTGTCATCCTCAACTCATCCTCAACTCATCCTCAACTCATCCTCAACTCATCTCTCAACTCATCCTCAACTCATCCTCAACTCACTCACAATCCTCAACTCATCCTCAACTCACCCTCAACTCATCCTCAACTCACCCTCAACTCATCCTCAACTCATCCTCAAGTCATCCTCAACTCATCCTCAACTCACCCCTCAACTCACTCACCACAACGCATCCGCAACTCATCCGCAACGCACTCATCCTCAACTCATCCTCAATTCATCCTCAACTCACCCTCAACTCACCCTCAACTCATCCTCAACTCATCCTCAACTCACCTCAACTCATCCTCAACTCACCCTCAACT
This sequence comes from Hirundichthys speculiger, assembly GCA_018398805.1. Taxonomy (NCBI): domain Eukaryota; kingdom Metazoa; phylum Chordata; class Actinopteri; order Beloniformes; family Exocoetidae; genus Hirundichthys; species Hirundichthys speculiger. The sequence goes on along the minus strand of JAGFBZ010002568.1, from coordinate 486,294 downwards.
CATCCTCAACTCATCCTCAACTCACCCTCAACTCACCACTCACTCAACTCATCCTCAACTCATCCTCAACTCATCCTCAACTCACCCTCAACTCATCCTCAACTCACCCTCAACTCACCCTTCATCCCCAACTCACCCGCAACTCGCATCCTCAACGCACCCCTCAGCATCCTCAATCCTCGCAAAAGGCAACGCACCCGCAACTCAGCCGCAACCCTCAACTCCCGCAAACGGCACTCCTCAACTCACCGTCAACAATGCCGCAACGCATCCGCAACGCAGCCTCACTACTCACCCGCAACTCCCCTCAACGCATCCCTCAATCCTCAGCCCTCAACTCATCCTCAACTCAACGCCATCCTCAACTCATCCTCAAACTCACTCATCCTCAACTCATCCTCAACTCACCCTCACCTCCTCCTCAACTCATCCTCAACTCACCTCAACTCACCCTCAACTCACCCTCAACTCATCCTCAACTCATCCCAAACCCTCAACTCCTCAACGCTCAACTCAAATCACTCCTCACCTCAAACTCACCCTCAACTCACCCGCAACTCATCCTCAACGCATCCTCAACTCATCCCTCAACGCAACCGCAACTCAGCCTCACTCAAGCAACTCACAGCCTCAACTCACCCTCAACTCACTCCTCACTCCTCAATCCTCACGCAGCCTCAACCCCTCAACTCCTCAACTCACCCGCAACTCACCCTCAACTCATCCTCAACTCACTCAGCTCACCAACTCACTCCTCAACTCAGCCCTCAACTCACCCTCTCATCCTCAACTCATCCTCAACTCAGCCTCAACTCACCCTCAACCCTCAACTCATCCTCACTCATCCTCAACTCAGCCTCAACGCAGCCTCAACTCATCCTCAATCCTCAACTCAGCCTCAACGCAACCCTCAACTCAGCCGCAACTCATCCTCAACGCCCGCCCTCAGCAACTCAACACCCTCAACTCAGCCTCACCTCACCCTCAACTCACCCTCAACTCACCTCAACCACTCCCCTCACTCACCCTCAACTCCCCTCAAGCACCTCAACTCATCCTCAACTCCACCCGCAACGCCCTCAACTCACTCATCCTCAACTCACCCTCAACTCCTCAAGCCCCTCAACTCACCCTCAACTCACCCTCAACTCATCCGCAACTCACTCCCAAATCAGCACCCTCAACTCCACTCACCCTCAATCCTCAACTCATCCTCAACTCACCCTCAACTCACCCTCCTCAACTCCCCTCAACTCCCCTCACCCCCTCAACTCATCCTCAACTCATCCTCAACTCATCCTCAACTCATCCTCAACCCATCCATCCATCCATCCATCCATCCATCCATCCATCCATCCATCCATCCATCCATCCATCCACCCACCCTCATCTATCCGTCCATCCATCTGTTGATCCATCCATTCATTCATCATCCATTCATCTATCTATCTATCTATCTATCTATCTATCTATCTATCTATCTATCTATCTATCTATCTATCTATCTATCCATCATCCATCCACCATCCACCATCCATCCATCCTTCCATCCATTATCCATCCACCATCCATCCCATCCATCCATCATCCATCCATCCATCATCCATCCATCCATCCACCATCCATCCATCATCCATCCACCATCCATCCATCATCCATCCATCCATCCATCATCCATCCATCCATCCATCCATCCATCATCCATCCATCCATCCAACCATCCATCCAACAATTGCTGACAGCTACAAATATCTGGCATGTTTCATCTCCCTACAGAAGAGTTCGGGGTTAGTTGAGTAAAACTGCTGTTGCAGGATGATTGAACTTCTGTTTAGTAGCCTTGACTCCTCGGTTGTTCGAGGGTCTTTTAGTAAAAAAGTGATGTGGACTTGCTTCAGGCCTCCTGCTTTGTTGTTCCAGTCACCATCGCTGTTCAGGAGCCTCTCATATTTGGAGAATGTCTCAGGTGATAACAGACTCAGCTCTAACAACCTCTTATGTTTTCGCCTCCAGCTTTTCTGCTTTGCGCCTATTCTAATTTACGACCCGTCCTGGAATCTCATCTCCACCTTCGGTCGTAAACCAACACCTTAGCGGGGACGCTTCAAAGCCGCCCGACCGGCCGAGGTGCCAAGAAACCTGGTGTGGCGCTTGGAGGGGAAAGGTGCTGAGATTGATGAGGGGTCGTAGATAATCAGGAGCAGAGAAACGTTGCAGGTGGGACAGAAGGCCACGTCAGGCCCTCAGGTGTTTCCAGGTGTTCCAGCAGGAAAACACAGGAGTCAGCCTACAACTCTACCTCTGAAGAAGCTGCTGCTCTGCTTCATTTCTTTACTTCATGTCCAGGTCCATCAGCTGTACAGCAACATTCAGACCAAAGGAAACAAAAGAAGATGTCCTCAAAACTATTCCTGGTCCAGCCGCTTTGACCTCATGTCATATGAGACTGACAGGGACGTGTGGTCCAAAATGTCCAGCTGGAGGTCTGACTGGAGTCAGGTTCAGTCTTCAAGAAGAAGAAATGAACTGAAATCAGAGGAAAAGCAGGATCATTAAAAAGAACAGCTGTTGAGAAGAAGAAAGAGCACAGATGAAACACTCAATCAATAAGTTTACTGGATCATCTCCTCTCATCTCAAAGGAAGGGTCCTCCTCTAATCTGTCCCGTTGGTTCATCTGCTGCTACAAGAGCTGTAACAACAAGAGGGGGACATCTCCTGAAAGAGGACATCTCCTGATGGAGGACATCTCCTGATGGAGGACATCTGATGGAGGACATCTCCTGGTGGAGGACATCTCCTGATGGAGGACATCTGAATGAGGACATCTCCTGGGGGCACATCTCCTGACTGAGGACATGCCCTGATGAAGGACATCTCCTGGTGGAGGACATCTGATGGAGGACATCTCCTGGTGTGGCACATCTCCTGACTGAGGGCATCTCCTGATAGAGGACATCTCCTGATGGAAGACATCTCCTGGTGGAGGACATATCCTGATGGAGGACATCTGAATGAGGACATCTCCTGATGGAAGACATCTCCTGGTGAGGACATCTCCTGATGGAGGACATCTGAATGAGGACATCTCCTGGGGGCACATCTCCTGACTGAGGACATGTCCTAATGGATGACATCTCCTTGTGGAGGACATCTCCTGATGGAGGACCTCTCCTGAATGAGGACATCTCCTGATGGAGGTCTGATGGAGGACATCTCCTGATGGAGGACCTCTCCTGAATGAGGACATCTCCTGGTGGAGGACATATCATGGATGACATCTCCTGATGGAGGAAATCTCCTAACAGAGGACTTCTCCTGATGGAGTACATCTCCTGATGGAGGACCTCTCCTGAATGAGGACATCTCCTGATGGAGGTCTGATGGAGGACATCTCCTGATGGAGGACCTCTCCTGAATGAGGACATCTCCTGGTGGAGGACATATCATGGATGACATCTCCTGATGGAGGAAATCTCCTAACAGAGGACTTCTCCTGATGGAGTACATCTCCTGGTGGAGGACATCTCCTGAATGAGGACATCTCCTGGTGGAGGAGATCTCCATCTCCATCATCTCCATCAGGAGATGGAGGACATCTCCTGGATGAGGACATCTCCACTAGGAGATGTCCTGAATGAGGACATCTCCTGGTGGAGGACATATCATGGATGACATCTCCTGATGGAGGAAATCTCCTGACAGAGGACTTCTCCTGATGGAGTACATCTCCTGGTGGAGGAGATCTCCATCTCCATCATCTCCATCAGGAGATGGAGGACATCTCCTGAATGAGGACATCTCCTGGTGGAGGACATCTGATTTTTTGATCCAGGATCAGTTTTCTCATGATTCTGATCCAGGATCAGTTTCTGAAACTGATTCTGATCCTGGATCAGTTTTTGTTATTCTTCTTTTCAGGATCAGTTTTCCAATTACTCTGATCCACGATCCGTTTTTTTTTTTGGATCCAGATCATTTTACTAATGATTCTGATCCAGGATGAGTTTTGTTATTGTTCTGATCCAGGATCAGTTTACGAATGATTCTGACCCAGGATCAGCTTCGTTCTGATCGAGGATCAGTTGTGTTATTTTTCTGAGTCAGGTTTAGTTTACTAATGATTCTGATCCAGGATCAGCTTTGTTCTGATCCAGGATGATTTTACTAATAATTCTTTATAATAATTAATAATATAATAATTATTCTTCTTATCCAGGATCAGTTTTTCTAATTATTCTGATCCACTATCAGTTTTGTTATTTTTTTGATCCAGGATCATTTTACTAATAATTCTGATCCAGGCTCAGTTTTGTTATTGTTCTTATCAGAATCAGTTTTGTTATTGTTCTGATCCAGGATCAGTTTTTCTAATTATTCTTATCCAGGATCAGTTTTGTTATCTTTCTGAACAGGATCAGTTTTGTTATTGTTCTAATCAGGATCCTTGTTTCTAATGATTCTAATCCAGGGTCAGTTTTGTTATTGTGCTGATCCAGGATCAGTTTTCTTATGATTCTAAACCAGGATCAGTTTTATAATGATTCTGATGCAGCATCAGTTTTATAATTCTGATCCAGGATCAGTTTTGTTTTTTTTTTTTTTCTGATCCCGCATCAGTTTTCTACAAAACTGATCCAGGATTAGCTTTGTTATTGTTCTGATCAAGGATAATTTTACCAATGATTCTGATCCAGGATCAGTTTTCTAATAACTCTGAACCCCGATCAGTTGTGGTATTGTTTTGACCGGATGGAGGACATCTCCTGAATGAGGACATCTCCTGGTGGAGGACATCTCCTGATGGAGGACATCTCCTGAATGAGGACATCTCCTGGTGGAGGACATCTCCTGATGGAGGACATCTACTGGTGGAGGACATCTCCTGGTGGAGGCCATCTCCTCAGGATCAGTTTTCTAATGTTTCAGACCGTGCTTTCTAATAATTCTGATCCAGGATCAGTTTTCTAATGATTCTGATCCAAGATCAATTTTGTTGTTGGTCTGATCCAACATCAGTTTTCCAATGTTTCTGATCCAGAATCAGCTTTGTTATTGTTGTTTTGATCCAGGATCAGTTTTCTAATGATTCTGATCCAGGATCAGTTTTCCAATGATTCTGATCCAATATCAGTTTTCTAATTATTCTGATCCAGGATCAGTTTTGTTATTGTTCTGATCCAGGATATTTTCACTAATGATTCTGATCCAGGATTAGCTTTGTAATTGTTCTGATCTATGGTTATTTTACTAATGATTCTGATCCAGGGTCAGTTTTATTAGTGTTCTGATCCAGCATCAGTTTTCTAATGATTTTTGATCCAGGATCAATTTTGTTATTTTTTTGATCCAGGATCAGTTTTCTCATGATTCTGATCCAGGATCAGTTTAATATTCTGATCCAGGACCAGTTTTTGTTATTCTTCTTATAAGGATCAGTTTTCCAATTATTCTGATCCACGATCAGCTTTTTTTTTTTTTTTTTTTTTTTAATCCAGATCATTTTACTAATGATTCTGATCAGGATCAGTTTTTTTTAATGATTCTGATCCAGGATCAGTTTTCTAATGATTCTGATCCAGGATCAGTTTTGTTATTATTCTGATCAGGATCAGTTTTTTTTAATGATTCTGATCCAGGATCAGTTTTCTAATGATTCTGATCCACGATCAGTTTTGTTATTTTTTAAAAAAAATCCAGATCATTTTATTAATGATTCTGATCCAGGATTAGTTTTGTTATTGTTCTGATCAAAGATAATTTTACTTATGATTCTGCTCCAGGATCAGCTATGTTATTATTCTGATACAAGATTAGTTTTCTAATAACTCTGAACCCGGATCAGTTGTGTTATTGTTTTGACCGGATCAGTTTTCTAAATCAAGGATTTTTTTTCTAATTTTTCTGATCCATGATCAGTTTTGTTATTTTTCTGATTCAGGTTTAGTTTTGTAATGATTCAGAACCAGGATCAGTTTTGTTATTGTTCCGATCCAGGATCAGTTTTCTAATAATTCTGATCCAGGATAATTTTTGTTATTTTTCTGATCCAGGATCAGTTTTGTTATTGTTTCTGATGCAGGATCAGTTTTGTTATTGTTCTGATCAGCTTCAGTTTTCTCATGATTCTGATCCAGGATCAGTTTTCTAATAATTCTTATCCAGGATCAGTTTTGTTATTATTCTGATCAGGATCAGTTTTTTTTAATGATTCTGATCCAGGATCAGTTTTCTAATGATTCTGATCCACGATCAGTTTTGTTATTTTTTTAATTGTTCCGATCCAGGATCAGTTTTCAAATGATTCTGATCCAGGATCAGTTTTGTTGTTGTTCTTATCCAGGATCAGTTTTTTAATGATTGTGATCCAGGATCAGCGTTGTTATTGTTCCGATCCAGAATCAGTTTTTTAATGATTATGATCCAGGATCAGTTTTGTTATTGTTCTTATCCAGGATCAGTCTTCTAATTATTCTGGTCCAGGATCAGTTTTCTAATTGTTCTGATCCAGAAACAATTCTCAATTATTTTTCTAATTATTCCTATCTTGTATCATTTTTCTAAATATTCTGATCCAGGATCAGTTTTCTGCTGTTTTTTTCCCTCCACAATCATTTTCCTCCGCTCTTCCTCTTTCCCATCATGCCCAGGTGCACTGTAGGAAGGCGGAGCCTCCCCCCATGCTTTTACAGGGGCTGTTAATGGGTGTGTAAAAAGGAAGACAACACTACCTCCCCTGTAATAAAAGCCCACCCCTCCTCCTCCCCTCTCTTGTTTCCAGGGACAACGCCTTCACCCCTCATCTTCCTCCCTCCACTAACAGAGATATGTGTGTGTGTGTGTGTGTGTGGGGGGGGGGGGGGGGGGGGGGGGGGGGGGGTATGAGGAGCCTCCTGGGAGCAGCTCAGCTTATCTGAATCATGTTTAACCCGCAGAGGCCCAGCTGGTCTGGATCATTCAGCATGTGTTAACACGGTGCTTAAAGGGTAAGACATCATCATGGGCTGTTGCTGCATTCAATCTGGAAAACAATTCTTCAAACTTTTCCAGACTAGTCGAGGAAAACATGACATAAAATGACAAGAACATGTTAAAGTCTACACCTAGAGACAGTTGGTTTGGCCTACAACCACCAGTCTCTAGTGCAGTTGTAAAAATGATTGACAGCAGGTCCAAGCACACCTTCTCCTGGAATGATCCTGAAATAATTCACTAGCCAGACCCTGGTGGAAAGAAGAGGAACTGCAGCCTCTAGTGGTCGGTGGAAGAACTACAGCCTCTAGTGGTCGGTGGAGGAACTGCAGCCTCTAGTAGTCGGTAGAGGAACTGCAGCCTCTAGTGGTCGGTGGAGGAACTGCAGCCTCTAGTGGTCGGTAAATGAACTGCAGCCTCTAGTGGTCGGTGGAGGAACTGCAGCCTCTAGTGGTCGGTAAATGAACTGCAGCCTCTAGTGGTCGGTAGAGGAACTGCAGCCTCTAGTGGTCGGTAGAGGAACCGAGCCTCTAGTGGTCAATAGAGGAACTGGAGCCTGTAGTGGTCAGTAGAGGAACGGAGCCTCTATTGGTCGGTAGAGAAACTGCAGCCTCTTGTGGTCAATAGAGGAACTGCAGCCTCTTGTGGTCGTTGGAGGAACTACAGCCTCTAGTGGTCGGTGGAGGAACTGCAGCCTCTAGTAGTCGGTAGAGGAACTGCAGCCTCTAGTGGTCGGTGGAGGAACTGCAGCCTCTAGTGGTCGGTAAATGAACTGCAGCCTCTAGTAGTCGGTAGAGGAACTGCAGCCTCTAGTGGTCGGTAAATGAACTGCAGCCTCTAGTGGTCGGTGGAGGAACTGCAGCCTCTAGTGGTCGGTAAATGAACTGCAGCCTCTAGTGGTCGGTAAATGAACTGCAGCCTCTAGTGGTCAGTAGAGGAACTGCAGCCTCCAGTGGTCGGTAAATGAACTGTAGCCTCTAGTGGTCAATAGAGGAACTGGAGCCTGTAGTGGTCAGTAGAGGAACCGAGCCTATAGTTGTCGTAGAGGAACTGCAGCCTCTATTGGTCGGGAGAGGAACTGCAGCCTCTTATGGTCAGTAGAGGAACTGCAGCCTCTTGTGGTCGGCGGAGGAACTGCAGCCTCTTGTGGTCAGTAGAGGAACTGTAGCCTCTTGTGGTCAATAGAGGAACTGCAGCCTCTTGTGGTCGGTAGAGGAACTGCAGCCTCTTAGTGGTCAACGGTACCTCTTGTGGTCAGTAGAGGAACTGTGCCTCTTGTGGGTCAGTAAGGAACTACGCCTCTAGTTGTCATAGAGGAACTGCAGCCTCTAGTGGTCGGTAGAGGAACTGCAGCCTCTTGTGGTCAGTACATGAACTGCAGCCTCTAGTGGTCGGTAGAGGAACTGCAGCCTCTATTGGTCGGTAGAGGAACCGAGCCTCTAGTTGTCATAGAGGAACTGCAGCCTCTAGTGGTCTGTAGGGGAACTGCAGCCTCTTGTGGTCGGTAGAGGAACTGCAGCCTCCAGTGGTCGGTAGAGGAACTGCAGTCTCTAGTGGTCAGTAGAGGAACTGCAGCCTCTATTGGTTGGAAGAGGAACTGCAGCCTCTAGTTTTCAGTAGAGGAACTGCAGCCTCTACTTGTCGTAGAGGAACTGCAGCCTCTAGTGGTCGGTAGAGGAACTGCAGCCTGGTCAGTGTGGTCAGTAGAGGAACTGCAGCCTCCTGGTCGGTATAGGAACTGCAGTCTCTAGTGGTCAGTAGAGGAACTGCAGCCTCTAATGGTCGGTAGAGGAAGGCCTCTAGTGGCTCTCGGTAGAGGAACTGCAGCCTAGTGGTCAGTAGAGGAACTGCAGCCTCTAGTCAGTAGAGGAACTGCAGCCTCTAGTTTTCAGTAGAGGAACTGCCAGCCTCTAGTGGTCAGTAGAGGAACTGCAGTCTCTAGTCTCTAGAAACTGCAGCCTCAGTGGAAGAGGAACTGCAGCCTCTAGTTTTCAGTAGAGGAACTGCAGCCTCTAGTGGTCAGTAGAGGAACTGCTGCCTCTTGTGGTCAGTAGAGGAACTGCAGCCTCCAGTGGTCGGTAGAGGAACTGAGGCCTCTAGTGGTCAGTAGAGGAACTGCTGCCTCTTGTGGTCGGTAGAGGAACTGCAGCCTCCAGTGGTCGGTAGAGGAACTACAGCCTCTAGTGGTCGGTAGAGGAACTGCAGCCTCTAGTGGTCAGTAGAGGAACTGCAGCCTATAGTGGTCGGTAGAGGAACTGCAGCCTCCAGTGGTCAATAGAGGAACTGCAGCCTCTAGTGGTCAGTAGAGGAACTGCAGCCTCTAGTTGTTGTAGAGGAACTACAGCCTCTAGTGGTCGGTAGAGGAACTGCAGCCTCTAATGGTCAGTAGAGGAACTGCAGCCTATAGTGGTCGGTAGAGGAACTGCAGCCTCCAGTGGTCAATAGAGGAACTGCAGCCTCTAGTGGTCAGTAGAGGAACTGCAGCCTCTAGTTGTTGTAGAGGAACTGCAGCCTCTAGTGGTCGGTAGAGGAACTGCAGTTTCCTTTATTTCTTCTTTTGTTGAACCATGCTATCGCTAAAAATTGCTCCATTTCTGTCTTTGAACATTAGTTTCTGGTTCCCCTGGAAACAGTTTAGTTCTGTCCTGTGAAGACTTGTCTCCTTGTCTCCTTGTCTCCTTGGTTCATCATTGTTGGATCATCTGCTTCCTCAGCACCTTGTTGTTGTTAGTTTTCTCTAGGGTGGTAGGAGGGAATACTGTGGGAGTGGCTGATGAAATGTTAGCGTGTTCTCCAGATCATACATGTGCAGGAGGCCGTGAGCAGCGAGCTGAAGCAGGTCAGAGCTTCCAGCTTCTCGCCCGCCGCCGTCTTATCTGGGTCACGACGTGAAATCAAACGGCTTCACCTCTAGCTGAGACGGATGTTTAATTCAGGCGCTGGCAGCCGCTCTGCGGGGCGACAGATTGTGTTCTTGGTGCGGCGCCTGACGCGCCGAAGGGAAACCGAGAGCCGAGGCTCAGCGGAGACACGGAGGTGAACGTCTGCTTCTGCTCCAGAAGATTCCAGGGCTGCTGAAGACTGGCTCAGTGGTGGAGCAGGCCGTCCAGCAGCACAGGTCACAGGTTCGAGTCCCAGCCTGTGGTCTTGGTGCTGAAGACTGGCTCAGTGGTGGAGCAGGCCGTCCAGCAGCACAGGTCCCAGTCCCAGTCCCAGTCCCAGTCTCAGTCCCTGTCCCAGTCCCGTCTCATGATCGTCACATGATTGTTTCTGTCTTAAATCTCTTTAAATGTGGCTGAATGAATCATCTCAACCTCCATGGAGCTTCTTTCCTTTCTCTTTCCTTTCTCCTTTCTCTCTTTCTCTCTGCTGTTCTCCCTTTTCTGTCTTTTTCTGTTTTTCTTTGAGCATCTTTTACGACGCGTCCTCCTGCACCTGCAGCCAGAGACGTCCTCCTGCTGGTCTGGTTGGAGCTGAGGGGGGGGGGGCTGGCAGGACCGGAGCGGGCCTCTGGCTCCTGCTGCAGGGTGAAAGGCTGAGGGGCGGGGCCAACGAAAGGCTGAGGGGCGGGGCCAGCGGGGCCATTGTGTTCCTCTGAAGTGTCAAAGCTGGAGCCATTCTTCTCAATGCACCTCTGAGACTCCTTTAGCTGTCTGCGTTTGCTTTCAGTCGGAGTCTTTGTGGCGCTTTAATGAGTCCTTTTTAAAGGCGTAATTGGAACGAGACTTATTTAAACATCTCAGAGCCAGTCTGGATGCTGCTGACTGATGGGACCTTCTGTTCCAGGAACCAGGACCCTGCTCAGTGCTGGTGCTGAGGACTGTCCAGCTGAGGCCTGAAGCTAAAAGACACAGGAGTTTACGTTCTGCCTCTGAACGTCTTCTCTTGCTTGTCTCTGAGAGACAGTCTCTGGACAGAGGAGACCAACCACTGTCTTCACGTCTGAAGAATCTTTCTCACTGTGCAACACTGAACTAATGAATTAATGAGCCTTCCAGCAACATCAGCTCACACTGCTGATGTCTTTCCCCTGGTGGCATTGTGTTGGTCTCCAGACCAGCAGCAGCTCCCGGCTGCAGCCTCTAGATGCTGCAGGAGCAGTGGGGGGGTACCCGGGGTTGCCGGTGTGATTCCAGACCGAACCCCTCCCTGAGAGGGAAGCTTCAGCTCCAGGAACATTTGTTCTCCATCTCCCTCCTTCCACACTGAAGTCGGTGAAGCGTGTGAGCGAGTAAATATGTCTGCCGGGAAATGATCTCATGGCCTCTTTGTCTTCACTCCAGCTTTCTCTTCTTCCTCTTGAAACGAAGAAAACTAACACTTCCAGCCATATTTGCTCTCGGCCATTCAGGCCCGACAAAGCAGGACTCTCACTTTGTTTTGGACCAAATAAACGACCGGAGCCGTCTTCTGCCTCCTTTCAGGCCTCCTCGGGGCTTTTGTTCCCCGGCCGCCCCGGGTCTGAATGAGGGTGTCAGCGCCGAAGAAAGCCTCCTCCTCCTCCTCCTCCTCCTCCTCCCTCCTGCCAGGACTCAGCTGCCGTCCAGCCGTCCAGTCGCCTGGCGACTGAAGGGACCACACACGCTCACCCTGAAGCCGAGGAGCGTCCTCCAGGTGGGTCCAGGGACCGCCAAGGACCTTCTACCGTCTGGAGACGCTGAGATGAAACACCAGGACCACCACTAACTGGTGACTCTGTTCTCACCAGTCTGTCCATCTAATCAAACCGCTGGAAAACAACCTGACGTCTTTTCTAACCAGGGCCCTTTCCAGCCTCTGAGGGGTCCTGTGGACGCTTCTGACTGGAGGCCCAGTTCAGTAGGAGTCCAGACCCGATCTGGAGAAAATCCCAACGTCAAAACCACTAATCTGAGAGAAAATCTGATTTAGAGAAAATCCTGACGTCATAAACCACTAACCTGAGAGAAAACCTGATTTAGAGAAAATCTCGAAGTTATAAACCACTAATCTGAGAAAAACCTGATTTAGAGAAAATGCAAAAGTCATAAATCACTAATCTGAGAGAAAACCTGATTTAGAGAAAATCCCGACGTTATCGACCACTAATCTGAGAAAACCTGATTTAGAGAAAATCCTGACATCATAAACCACTTATCTGATAGAAAAACTTGATTTAGAGAAAATCCTGACGTCATAAACCACTTATCTGAGAGAAAACCTGATTTAGAGAAAATCCTGACATCATAAACCACTTATCTGATAGAAAAACTTGATTTAGAGAAAATCCTGACGTCATAAACCACTTATCTGAGAGAAAACCTGATTTAGAGAAAATCCTGTTGTTATCAGCCACTAATCTGAGAGAAAACCTGATTTAGAGAAAATTTCGAAGTTATAAACCACTAATCTGAGAAAAACCTGATTTAGAGAAAATCCCAACATTATTAACCTCTAATCTGAGAGAAAAACCTGATTTAGAGAAAAACCCGATTTAGAGAAAATCCCGACGTTATCAACCACTAATCTGAAAGAAAACCCGATTTAGAGAAAATCCCGACATCCTAAACCACTTATCTAAGAGAAAACCTGAATTAGAGAAAATCCCGACATCATAAACCAATAATCTGAGAAAAAACCTGATTTAGAGATAATCATAACATTATCAACCACTAATCTGAGAAAAAACCTGATTTAGAGAAAATCCAGACGTTATAAACAACTAATCTTAAAGAAAACCTGATTTAGAGAAATATCCGACGTCATCAACCACTAATCTGAGAGAAAACCTGATTTAGAGAAAAGCACGGCTTTTTAAAATCTAATATCCAAGATTCTCTGTCACCTTACTACTTTTTGCAACTATTACAATCCTGACCCTAAAAACTTCATTTTTTTTTTAGAAATAAGATGTATAAATTAACAAATATGAGTATTTTTCATAAACCTGCAAATTTCAAATGGAAAACTGAGACTGAGACATTCAGTCCTCACAGTTTTAACCAGTTTTCTGTTGTAAATGCATTTATTTATACATTTATTTTACAACCTGGAAGAGTCTTTCAGAGGTCTTAACTTTCTGAAACCATCAGAGTCCTGCATTCACGCTGGATCTCGTGTCCTCCGTAGACCCTCCTCCTCCTCCTCCGGCCTCCCCTGACGACGACGCCTGCTTTACGGCCGCCAGTAAAACATTTTAGTGCTGCAGAAATTGGGCTGTTATTAAAATAGCGAGCTCATATCTGTCACGGGGGGCGTGCGGTTATCTTTTCGTGACGCCGAGACGTATTTCATCATCATCTGGCGAGGCCGAGCGGGGCCTTGTACACATCATTGGCTTTTCCTGCTCGGTTAGACGGTGAAGGTCAGAGTTCCCGCAGCCTTTTTATGGCTGTTTAACTTTTAAGAGGGATGGTGAGGCTGCAGCCAAGAACATTCATTTTCACCTCCGTCAGCCAGGATGTTTGCTCGACAAAATCAAGGAGTCACAGGAGGATGAAACAATAAAAACACCTCTCAGGACTTCTCCTTCAGCTCTGCAGTGATTTTAAGACTGAAATCAGGAAAAATTAATCACATGTGGCTGTAAAATGAGAGGAAATGTTTGATCCCTATTAACAGAAAAGAGGCACTAAACAATCCTGAGTGCCCCCATGAATCAAGAGCTTGTAGAACCACCTGTAGGAGCTACAACTTCAGGCAGGACTATATCTAGTTACTTCTGTCCGTCTTTCATGCTTCATGTGAAAACCTCAGTTATTTTCTTTTCCAAAAACAGACAAATGATGAACAAGTGCCCACCGTAGCACAGCGACCGCACAGTTAAATGTTGGCTCATAGCTCCCCATTAACAAAGTGTTAGCTGGCAGTAACTGACAGTTCACTAAGTATTAACAAATTAACTCATTAACTAATAAATGTTAGCTAGTAGCTACCTGTGGGCTAACAAATAGATAAAATTAGCTGGCTTGTGTTTGCCAAATATTGAAGGCAGGCTATCTACTAGCTAACATACGTTATGAGCTGTCAGCTCACGGTTAGTAGCAGGATAGTTAGTCTTGTGTTAGCTAATAATTAAGATGCTCCAAAAGTAAGCTGTTAACAATGCCATCTAGCTAGATCATAGTAGCTTTCATTGCTAGCTTAGCTGGCTAATGCAACTCTACCCGACATTTGTCCCAATTAGACCATCCATCCTCACTTCAGACGTCACAACTAAACCAGCGGCTTAATTTATAACTTAATTTATATAGCACTTTTCATAGATTAAAAATACAACCCAAAGTGCTTCACAAAATAAAACAAAACAGGAAAATCACAGATAATAAAAACCCGTCTCCCCCCCCCACACACACACACACATACACAGCACACACATGCACACACATGCACACTCACAGCACAAAGTAGAAATAGTTCAGTGACATGGCAGGACACTGAGGATCCAGGTAAGGAAACACCACCTCTGGGAGGCGCCACAGCCTGCGGCCACAGGGGGCGCCGTCCCAGAGACCACCTCAACCCAGGTAGACCAGGGTAGACTCTACACATTATACAGATCCCCCCCCCAGCCCCCAGGGATCTCCAAGACGACACCCCCGCAGGCAGACCAGACACACCTCCCAGTGTGGAGGGCCCCCCCCATGAGGAAACACTGGAGCTAAAAACTAAAAGATTAAAAGACAAATAAAAAGGTTAAAAACAGACAGTCAGTAAAATAATAATAAAATGTAATGTATAAAATGTGACAATGTAAAAGTTTAGAATTTATAAATAAAATGTAAACAATTAATGATAATTAAATGCAAAGACTTAAAAAAAAATTAAGACTTAAATTGAATCATTAAAATCAATTAAATTAAGAACAGTAGAATAAAAGATCTAAGAGTAAAAGAATCATTAAAAGCCAGGTTAAAAAGGTGAGTCTTAAGCCTCCTTTTAAACATCTCTCTTTGGTCCTGATGTTCTCCTCCAGGCTGGTCCACAGATGAGGACCAGAACCAGGACCAGAACCAGAACCTCCAGGCTGGTCCACAGATCAGGACCATAATGGCTGAATGCAGCCTCACCGTGGGTTTTTGTTCTAACTCTTGGTTTGATTAAAAGGCCAGAACCAGAGGACCTCAGGGTCCACGAGGGTTGATATGATAAAAGCAGGTCAGATAAATAAGATGGCCCAAGACCATTAAGACATTTAAAAACCAATAAAAGAACCTTAAATCGATCCTGAAACACACCGGGAGCCAATGGAGTGATTTTAGAACTGGTGTAACGTGTTCCCGCCCTCTGGTCTTGTGTTCCCGCCCCCTGGTCTTGTGATCCCGCCCCCTGGTCTTGTGTTCCCGCCCCCTGGTCTTGTGTTCCCGCCCCCTGGTCTTCATCAGCACACGAGCTGCTGAGTTCTGGAGCAGTTGGAGACTAGAAATGGTCGTTTTGGGAAGACCAGAGAGCAGGACATTACAGTAGTCTAACCAACAGGAGATAAAAGCATCAGCACCTCCGTGTTAGCCTGAGAGAGAAACGAGCGACTCTGGATATATTCTGAACATGATAAAAACCTATCTTTGTTAGGTTTTTGATGTGAGGAATAAAATTAAGCTCAGAGTCAGAAATGACGCCCAGGTTCTTGACATATTGTGCAGGTTTCAGGTCTTGTAGTTTTAGTGATAGTCTCTCTCTCTTGCCTTCAGAACTAATAACTAAGACCTCAGTTTTGTCCTGGTTGAGCTGCAGGAAATTCTCTGCATCCATCTCTTGATATCTGAAATACAGTTAAAAAGAGCATCAACTGGTCCTGAGTCATCAGGAGACACGGCGATGTCCAGCTGTGTATCATCTGCATAACTGTTTAAGCTGATGTCTCCTGGTGACGTCCCCAAGGGGAAGCATATACAGATTAAAAAGAAGTGGGCCTCAGATTGAACCTTGGGGCACCCCACAGTTATTTTGATGCCTTCTGGAGGAGCATGTATCCATACTGACAAAGAAACATGGATCTGTGAGATCAGAGCTGAACCAGTCCAGAACAGTACCAGAGAGGCCGACCAGAGTCTGTTTAATAAAATGTGATGGTCCACTGTATCAAAGGCGGCGCTAAGATCCAGTAGAACCAAGACTGAGTTTCTGTGTGTCTGCATTAAACCTGGTGTCATTTAAAATCTTTAAAAGGGCCGTCTCTGAACTGTGACTCATCCTAAAACCAGACTGAAATTTCTCTAAAATATTATTTTTAGCTAAGAAATAATTTACTTGTTTAAAAACCAGTTTTTCTAAGATTTTACTTAAAAATGGTAAGTTGGATACAGGTGGGTAATTATTAAAATTGTTGGGGTCTAGATGACTCTTCTTCTGCTGTTTTGAAGGCAGTGGGGAAGACACCCGTCTGGAGAGAGAAACTTACTATATTTAAAATCTGTTACTCAAAGAATCCATAAATGTTTTTAACAGTGATGTGGGGGTTGGATCTAAAAGGCAGGTTGTTGGGTTTACTGGGGAGAAAACTGGACCAAGCGTCCCTGCATCAACCAGGACAGAACTCTCCAGTGTTTCCAGGTAAAAGCAACAGTTCAGGTGTGTTCAAGTAACATTCTGATGAGGTAAAAGACTGGATCTGATATTATTGATTTTACTTCTGAAGTGGT
The DNA here is from genome assembly GCA_018398805.1 of Hirundichthys speculiger. Lineage (NCBI taxonomy): Eukaryota > Metazoa > Chordata > Actinopteri > Beloniformes > Exocoetidae > Hirundichthys > Hirundichthys speculiger. The sequence continues at coordinate 469,724 of JAGFBZ010002568.1, read as the reverse complement.
CTGGAAAGTCTGTTGGTGTCATGGAGGATTTATTAAAATGGTGTTGGTTAAAAGATTGAAGGTGGAGAAAAGAAATTTAGTGTTGTTTTTATTGTCTGTGAGGAATTTTGAGAAATGGGATATTCTTGCCTTCTTTACTGCATTATTGTAGGTTTTGAGCTGGTTGCGTAATATTTCATAATGAACTGTTCATTTGTTTTTTCTCCACCTCCTTTCAGCACTCCTGCAATTTCTTTTCAATTCTTTAGTGTGGTCATTTATCCACACTAAAACTGTAGGTTTTTTTTCTTATTGTTTTAGTTAAAAGTGGAGCCACTGAGTCCAGCGTTGTCCTTAGTTTAGTATTAAAATTGTCAACAATAAAATCACAAGGTGCAGGTAAAATTTCTGCAGGAGTGCTCTGTAAAATCTCAATAAAATTTGCAGCCACTTCAGAAGTTAGGTAGCGTTTCCTCACTGTTCTCACCGGCGCCTCCTGGTGGCTAAAACTGGTGTTGTTAAAATACACACAGTAGTGATCAGACACAGCCAGGTCCACAACAGAGGACACACCTGTGGACAGACCAGGAGTTATAACTAGGTCCAGGGTGTGTCCTCTGTTGTGAGTCGGCTGTTGACGTGCTGCTTAAAATCTGTACAGGTCAAAAGGTTTAAAAATTCTCTGGATAGAGGATTGGAATTAATATCAAATTGCAAAATAAAATCACCAGTTATTAAAATTCTGTTGTAAGTGGAGTCTATAATTGACAATAATTCATAGAATTCACTCATAAAAGAGGTGGAATGATGGGGAGGTCTATAAACTGTAAGACACAGAATTAGGGGACTGCTAAAAACAAAGGAATGATATTCAAATGATGAGTAACTGTTAAAAGAAACTTCCTTTGGCTTCAGTGATCTCAGGATGAACGATGCAGTTCCCCTTCCTCTTTTACTATGGAGCCCCGTTTGGGTCATAATTCAATGAATAAATGAGTCTTTTATTATGAACTACAGGCGTTTATTATTATGAAATACGTATCCATTATAATGAAATATTTCCCATTATTATGAAATATATGTGTATTATTATGAAATATTCCCCATTATTATGAAAAAAAGGAAATTATTATGAAATATATTTTTATTATTATTTAATCTTAGTTTAATGCATAATAGTTTATTTTGGAATAACTTTTTTTTTTTTTTATCTAAGAATGAGTTTTTACATAATTGCTTCATTTTTCATAAGAATGAGCTTTTACATAATAATGACATTTTGCCAGTGGGCGGGAGCAGTGGTTGACCTGCACGCTCATTGGCTGATCCTTCTCCATTCTACGCTCTGACGACGACTAGTTTTGGCCGTGAGGTCCCGTTAGCAGCGGGCCGTGGCGTCATCAAGGTGCGCTCCTAGTCCGATTGTAGCTATGGCAGCTTGGACTGAGCTACTGGAAACCTTGAGACCAGGTTAGAAGACAATATTAAAAATGTAATTTATCAGGCGATACTATTTTGACCCGATTTGACGATTCACTGTTCTGTTGCTTATGCCTGAATGAAAGAGCAGCCAATCACATAAATGGCTCCGCCCTCTCTGCTGTGATTGACACACAAATCATTCTTATGAAAAACAAAGCCATTATTATGTAAAAGCTCATTCTTATGAAAAACGAAACCATTATCATAATAATGGGGAATATTTCATAATAATAAACATGCGTTTCATAATAATGAGAAATATTTCACAATAATAAACGCCTGTATTTCATAATTAAGACCCAAACGGGGTTCATATTTTACCTCTCCTAGTCGAAAATAAAAATTTTAAATTAGGTGGGCAGGCCTTAGTGAGAACAACTGGCGCATCAGTGCCAAGCCATGTCTCCATTAATAATGAAATGTCAAGCTTACTGTCTAAAATCAGGTCGTTTACAATGAAAGTTTTGTTTAAGAGAGAACGCACATTCAGCACAGCCAAATTAACGTCCGTGCCAAACGTGTGATTGTTGCAGCCTCCACCGGTCCGCGACCCCGAGCAACCCTGCAAGGTCGCGCCGGGCCGTGGACCCACAGGCACAGGCCTATGTGAATGGTTAAAACGAGAGGAAATTATTACAGGGATGAGATTGGAGACTACTGATTTTTTGTTATTTTGTGAAACAGCTGGTCCTAGTCCGGTACTGACATTAGCCTGTTAGCTGCTAGCTGTAGCTAACAGGAAAGTCATGTTTGTCATGAGTGCGTTAGCTCTAGCTGTAGCTAACAAGATGGTCAGCTGGACAGGTTAGCTGCTAGCCGCTAGTCCATTAGCCATTAGCCCATTAGCTGCTGGCTGCTAACCCATTAGCTGCTAGCCCATCAGCTGCTGGCTGCTAGCCCGTTAGATGCTAGCCTGTTTGTTGTCACCCCATCAGCTGCTGGCTGCTAGCCTGTTAGCTGCTAGCCTGTTAGCTGTTGGCTGCAGCTGTTTGACATTAAGGTCATAGATCCTTCACCTGTAGAGGCGCTGAGCAGCTTCTTCTCCATCAGAAGGAGCAGTTTTACATCTAGGAGCTGCAAGTTCATGTGAGTCGCTAACAAAAATGTCCACAAATGTTTCAACTTTCGTCTAGAAATCAGGTTTTTACAGCAGAGTTGTAATATTGCAAAATTCAGTTTTTTAACAAAAAATGATTTTAGGAGTTAAATTTGTCACTTTCTAACAAAACTTAGTAGAAAATGAGCAATTTTACAAAATAAATGAGAAAATTAAATAAAAATAAACAAAATAAAATAAAGTATGATTTTAGCACAGAAAATGTTTTGCCAGAAAGTCAATATTTGATAAAGTGTCATGACTACAGGACATACAGCTACATTTACAGTCATCACTCTGTTTAGATGTTTTGCAAAATGTTTAGAGAGTTGATCACAAAAATTAGCTTTTTAATAAAAAAGTTGCAACATTGCAGTTCAGCTAAATTTGTGATGATTGTCTCCATGATTTCTGGTTCTAGAAAAAAACAGTCTGTCAGTTTATCAGAGTTTTTCAGGTCCTCATCAGTGGGGTAAATAATCTGGTAAACTTCCAGACGTTGATCCAGCTCTGAATGTCTATGGATGTTTCTGCAGTTTTCCTCTCATTCAAGATTCTCCGTCATTGCAGGATCTGTCTTTTCAACATTTATTCACTTCCTCTTTGTGTTTATTAAATATCTAATGGACAGTTTAAGCGCTAGTTGGGATTAACTGTAGTCTCCAGACAAACTGGCTGCCGCATCTCCCAGCACGGTCGCTGGTTTCCAGTCTGTTTCTATAATCAGCTCACTCAAGTGGGGTTCTGGGGTGAAGCTAGTGATTTCAGACAGGCGGCAACACTAAACAATCCTGGTTACTATAGCTCGTATTCATCTATTATTTAACTAATATTAATCTGTTTTTCATCTGTTATTCTCCTGTTATTTATGTTATTCACTTATTATTCATGTGTTATTAATATGACTGTTATGTTAAAAAATGCATTCTGAGGCCGAACGGTTCTAAGGCCATGACTCTTCGCCTAAAATCCTGCTTCATTTGAGGTCACCGGTTGTTGTCTTTATCAAGCAGCTGAGTTTGTGTCTCGACAGATCCCAAGATTACTAGTTACTGTAATTTTCCACTTGGTATTAGAATTGTATTAGATGAACTGCCTGCCTTTTTGTCTTTGCCATTTTGAAGAATCCTGCATTCTGTGATGAGCTCTCTGAATTTGACTGCAGCCTTGGAGAAATAAACTCTGTTTGCACCTCCATAGTTTGTCAGTGCCTTGCTTAACAGTCGAATAGATTGCATCACCAGTGTACATTAATTAATAATTCTTACGACTAAGAAGATATCCAAATTCTTAGTTTACAATGACACTCACTTGTTATTCATGTGTTATTCATCTGTTATTTATCTGTTATTCATCTGCTATTCATCTGTTATTCACTTGTTATTCCTCTGTTATTTATCTGTTATTCACCTGTTATCCATCTTTTATTTATCTGTTATCTGTCATTCATTATTCCCCCCATTGCCAATGTCAACTAATTAATTTGTTCCATAATATTACCAAATTTTGCCCCTTTTTCCAATTTTATTTCTTGTTTTATTTTCAGTTAACTGGCTCAGAAAACTATTTTCGCCCAACCTGAACTTTAACTTGAGATTCTCAACTCTTGCCTGTTTTCTTCTTCAAGTGTTGCAGATTAATGCATCATCAAGGATCCTTAAGGGTTTGAAACTCCCCCCGTCATGCTGGGGTTTTTCTAGGTTTTTCACATGAACCACACAAGGGGACTCCCTCCCCCAAAAAACTAGGAAGGTCCCAGGAGGTGAACATTTGGGTCTGGTGGTTCTAGTGATTCTTTAGAGGGTTTATTTGAGCAGTTCATTGTTTTTATTGAAGTTACAAGTGTGTTTTTGAGGTTCCAGGACAGCAGATGATTGCTGCCAGGCTTTTGTTGGTGGAAAAGAGCACAAAAAATAAAAGTCCTGACAGAAAAGAAGGCGGCAGAGATGAAGGCTGGTTTGTGTCCTCCAGCATCTCATTGTTGGCAGATCTTTCTGTTTACATGTGTGGACTTGAACCCAGATTAACAGAGACTGGCAGTCCTGCTGTCTTTGTAGTGGCAAAGCTCTAAAAATTGACACCCCAAGGGCCTTAGAGGGGCCTGGGGGCCTGGGGGGGCCAGGGGACATTGGCACTGGGGGACCGCAGGGTTTTCCCCTCCAGCAACCATATGGTCGGGATCCCAAGTCAAACACATGAGTCTTTCTGAGCTCATTAAAGTGGCGGACTTTTGGCAGCAGCGCACGGCTCAGTGTCTTCCTGACCCATTTTTCTGTTTCTGAGACCAGCTAATGGAGTTCTGAGACAAGCTGATGGAGTTTTGAGACCAGCTGATGGAGTTCTGAGACAAGCTGATGAAGTTCTGAGACAAGCTGATGAAGTTCTGAGACAAGCTGATGGATTTTGAGAAAAGCTGATGGAGTTTTGAGACCAGCTAATGGAGTTTTGAGACAAGCTGATGGAGTTTTGAGACAAGCTAATGGAGTTCTAAGACAAGCTGATGGAACTCTGAGACCAGCTGATGGAGTTTTGAGACAAGCTGATGGAGTTCTGAGACAAGCTGATGAAGTTCTGAGACAAGCTGATGGAGTTCTGAGACAAGCTGATGAAGTTCTGAGACAAGCTGATGGAGTTCTGAGACCAGCTGATGGAGTTCTGAGACAAGCTGATGGAGTTCTGAGACCAGCTGATGGAGTTCTGAGACCAGCTGATGGAGTTCTGAGACAAGCTGATGGAGTTCTGAGACCAGCTGATGGAGTTCTCAAGCTGATGGAGTTCCATAATGAAGTTTGAATTTCTGAATTATCTCTGGTGAATTAGTTCCTTAATAAACGTTGAATTTCTGAATTTTCTCTGGTGAATTAGTTCCCTAATAAAGGTTGAATTTCTAAATTTTCTCTGGTGAATTAGTTCCCTAATAATGGTTGAATTTCTGAATTTTCTCTGGTGATATAGTTCTTTAATTAAGGTTGAATTTCTGAATTTTCTCTGGTGAATTAGTTCCCTAATAAAGGTTGAATTTCTAAATTATCTCTGGTGAAATAGTTCCCTAATAAAGGTTGAATTTCTGAATTTTCTCTGTTAAATTAGGTCTCTAATAAAGGTTGAATTTCTGAATTTTTCTCTTGTTAATTAGTTTCCTAATAGTTTGAATTTCTGAATTTTCTCTGGTGAATTAGTTCCCTAATAACGTTTGAATTTCTGAATTTTCTCTGGTGAATTAGTCCCCTAATAGTTTGAATTTCGGAATTTTCTCTGGTGAATTAGTTCCCTAATAAATGTTGAATTTCTGGATTTTCTCTGGTGAATAAGTTCCCTAATAAAGGTTAATTTCCTGGATTTTCTCTGGTAATTTAGTTCCCTAATAGATTGTATTTCTGAATTATCTTTGGTGAAATAGTTCCTTAAAAAAGGTTCAATTTCTGAATTGACTCTGGTGAATTAGTTCCCTAATAAAGTTTGAATTTCTGAATTTTCTCTGTTAAATTAGTTCCCTAATCAAGTTTGAATTTCTGAATTTTCTCTGGTGAATTAGTACCCTCATAAAGTTTGAATTTCTGAATTTTCTCTGGTGAATTAGTTCCTTAATTAAGGTTGAATTTCTGAATTTTCTCTGGTGAATTAGTTCCCTAATAAAGGTTGAATTTCTGAGTGTTCTCTGGTTAATTAGTTCCCTAATAGTTTGAATTTTTAAAATTTCTCTGGTGAATTAGTTCCCTAATAGTTTAAATTTCTGAATTTTCTCTGGTGAATTAGTTCCTTAATAAAGGTTAAATTTCTGAATTTTCTCTGGTGAATTAGTTCCCTAATGAGATTTGAATTTGTGAATTTTCTCTGGTGAATTAGTTCCCTAATAAAGGTTGAATTTCTGAATTTTCTCTGGTGAATTAGTTCCTTAATTAAGGCTAAATTTCTGAATTTTCTCTGGTGAATTAGTTCCCTAATAAAGTTTGAATTTCGTAATTTTCTCTGGTGAATTAGTCCCCTAATAGTTTGAATTTCTGAATTTTTTCTGGTGAAATAGTTCCTTAAAAAAGGTTCAATTCCTGAATTGACTCTGGTGAATTAGTTCCTAATAAGTTGAATTCCTGAATTTTCTCTGGTAAATTAGTTCCCTAATAAAGTTTGAATTTCTGAATTTTCTCTGGTGAATTAGTACCCTAATAATTTGAATTTCTGATTTTCTCTGGTGATGAATAGTTCCTGGTAATTAAGGTAATTAATTTTTTCTGAATTTTCTCTGGTGAATTAGTTCACTAATAAAGTTTGAATTTCAGAATTTTCTCTGGTGAATTAGTACCCTGATAAAGTTTGAATTTCTGAATTTTCTCTGGTGAATTAGTTCCTTAATTAAGGTTGAATTTCTGGATTTTCTCTGGTGAATTAGTTCCCTAATAGTTTGAATTTGTGAATTTTCTCTGGTGAATTAGTTCCTTAATAAAAGTTGAATTTCTGAAATTTCTCTGGTAATTTAGTTCCCTAATAGATTGTATTTCTAAATTATCTCTAGTGAAATAGTTCCCTAATAAAGGTTCAATTTCTGAATTTTCTCTGTTGAATTAGGTCTCTAATAAAGGTTGAATTTCTGAATTTTCTCTTGTTAATTAGTTTCCTAATAGTTTGAATTTCTGAATTTTCTCTGGTGAATTAGTTCCCTAATAACGTTTGAATTTCTGGATTTTCTCTGGTGAAATAGTTCCCTAATAAAGTTTAAATTTCTGAATTTTCTTTGGTGAATTAGTTCCTTAATAAAGGTTGAATTTCTGAATTCTCTCTTGTTAATTAGTTTCCTAATAAAGTTTGAATTTCTGAATTTTCTCTGGTGAATTAGTTCCCTAATCAAGTTTGAATTTCTGAATTTTCTCTAGTGAATTAGTTCCCTAATGAGAGTGGAATTTCTGAATTTTCCTTCAAAAGAAATTGTAAAATGAGAATGACACAATTTTTATCAAGTAAAAGTTACCTAATGTTTTTCTCTTAAAAATCACAAGTTTATTGTTATGATTTTTGTGTGTATTATTTTTAGAATTTTCATCAAAAGTTTTCTTTCCAAAGCTATTTGAAGACAGTCTCTGGGTTTTTATTCACATTTGTAGTTTTGACCCACACTTTTCCATTTTTCTTTAATGAATTCACAGATCTATAAAGTAACAAATTTCCCAGATTGTAAAGTCTTCTGACTTCAGTTTTCTGTCATGAATTGTCTATGAAAGTCAGAATTTCAGAATTTCCTTTTTTTAGAAAATAAGTAAGAAACGCTTTTCCCGACATTGTTTCAGTTTTTTTTTTTTTTTGTAAATCTAAAAAGTCTTTTTTCTCTCTCATGAACTCAGACTCTTTTGACCTGTCTGTGATATTTTTTTTCTTTTTTGATAGTTTATAAAGATGTGACTTCTGCAGGTTTTTTCTCACAAATTTCATCAATACTTTCCTGCTTTTCTCAGTAAATGTTTTTAAAGCTGTGAGACCGCTCAGTCCAACGTTTCTAGAAAATAAATTCATCAAGTCAGAACTGAGTTTTCTTTGACTTGGAAAAAAAGATGAAGAAAATAGTGAGTTAGTTTTTTTTCTCTCTCAAATCTGATTATTTTATCCAGAGTTTTCTTTTGGAAATGTGTGATTCCAAACATTTGAGAAAACGTTTTAGTGACAGTGTGTATTTTTGTCCTCTTTTAGCCTCCGTATAGTTAACGTTTGAGGCTGAGGATCTGGAATGTTTTGGAGTTTAAGGAGCTAAATTTCACGTCAGGTGCAGTAATGCTGAAAACGTCTTTCAAAAGAATAAAAGGGAAATGAACAGCAAACAAAAACCAACACGGCAGGATTAAAAGGCCTGTGTCTGTGCTATTATTAATATTAATTCTAATCCTCCTCCTCCTCCCGCCCCGCTCCAGGCTCGTTTACAACCTCATCCTGTCCTCCTCAGTGGTCGAGGAGATAATCCTCCATAAATCCTGCCGTGCCCTTCACAGTTGTCACCGCAGCACCATAAACAGCATTTATAACAATCTGAGCGGGCGGGGCGCTGCTTAGCATGCAGAACAGATGAAGATGGGACGGCGCCGCTCGGAGCCGCTCGCCACCCGTGACAGACAGACAGACTCATGGGAAATGTCCCATCAGGCCCCCTGCCCCGCTCAGTCTATACTGTAATATAAATGTTCACGAGTGAATAAAATGAGTTTCCTCCACTCCGAATTAAAAGCTCCTGAAAGCTGCTCTGTTTTTCTGAATGTTGGATTTAAACTCTCATGTTTGTTAGTTTCAACATCACAATAATAAAAAAAACACACTTTGACGGCCCCGCCCCCCCTCAATCGTCCTGAGACGGCGTTTAGCCGGCAGCGCTGGGGCTAAACGCCGGCCTCATCACAGGTATGCAATTAATCTTGATCACACAAGCCCAGGCTATTGTCCTGAACTCAGTCTGGGTCTTTCCAGAAGAAGAAGAAGACATGTGGGCAATCCCAAGTACCCCGACTTTTTCATTTGGCTCTGAGAGCTGCAGCCTGGTGCTCTGGGCTTCAGACCTGCTGAAGCCCAGACGGGCCTGCACGGATCCTCTGAAACCAGGGACAGGTCCTGGTCCTGGTCCTGATCCTGGTCCAGCGCTGAGCGTCTCTCATGGCCGCTATCTCTGGACTAACACCCGAATAGATGTTACTCTCCACCATGACATCGAGTCTGGTCCTGGTCCTGATCATGGTCCTGGTCCTGGTCTTGGTCCTGATCCTGGTCCTGATCATGGTCCTGGTCCAGGTCCAGGTCCTGGTCCTGATCCTGATCCTGATCCTGATCCTGATCCTGATCCTGGTCCTGGTCCTGATCCAGGTCCTGGTCCTGATCCTGGTCCTGATCCAGGTCCTGATCCTGATCCTGATCCTGATCCAGGTCCTGATTCTGAACCTGATCCTGATCCAAGTCCTGGTCCTGATCCTGATCCTGATCCTAATCCTGGTCCTGGTCCTGATCCAGGTCCTGGTACTGATCCTGATCCTGATCCTGGTCCTGATCCAGGTCCTGATCCTGATCCTGGTCCTGATCCAGGTCCTGATCCTGATCATCCTGTCCTGTCCTGTCCTGATCCTGATCCTGGTCCTGATCCTGATCCTGATCCATCTGTCCTGGTCCTGATCCGATCTTGGTCCTGATCCTGATCCAGTCCTG
>JAGFBZ010002568.1:340000-455000 GCA_018398805.1 Hirundichthys speculiger | reverse complement strand
TCCATCAGTCCATCCATCCATCCATCCATCCATCCATCCATCCATCCATCCATCCATCCTTCCATCCATCCATCCATCATTCATCCATCCATCCATCCATCCATCCATCCGTCCATCCCTCCTTCCATCCATCTATCCATACATCATTCCATCCATCCATCCATCCATCATTCCATCTGTCCATCTATCTATCCATCCATCCATCCATCCATCCATCTATCTATCCATCCATCCATCCATCTATTCAGCCATCCATCCATCATTCCATCCGTCCATCCATCCATCTATCTATCCATCCATCCATCCATCTATCTATCCATCCATCCATCCATCCGTCCATCCATCCATCTATCTATCCATCCATCCATCCATCCATCCATCTATCTATCCATCCATCCATCATTCCATCCATCCATCCATCCATCCATCCCTCCATCTCTGAGGTCCCTGATCGTCTGCTGACTGCATCACAAACAAAACAAAGGACAAAAAAGCCATTAAGTCCAGTAATAAAAACCATAACATGCTCCATTAAATCTGGACCAGGAGCCATAAATTAACTCCAAGCAGCTTCTGAAGCTTTTGATCTGGTTGAGGTTGTTCAGTGGAGGAACAAAGTTGGAGCAGATCTGGACCAAGTGTTCCAGTCTGGTTCACAAAATCTGAAATAAACTGGAAAGAACAAAGACTGGATCAAAACCATCTGACATCACATCAGAACAGTTTTCATTCATGCTCAGATGATCTTAGATGATCTCCGGTCCAGAGGAGACGCTGGTGTCCACATGTGTCTTCTTCTCTGATGGTCCAGCTTTAACCTGCATCAGTGGATTGTAGCTGAACTGTGTTGACAGACGGTGGTTTCTGGAAGTGTACCTGAGTCCATCAGTGATGTCCAGGAGACACGCAGTGTCCTGAGGGCCTGCAGACCTCCATCATCCAGTTGAGACCCTCATCCTGGTCCCTGGAACACATGGACTCCTCCTGATTCTCTGAATCTGTTGATGATATCATGGACTGGAGGTGGTGGATCTTCAGAATCTTTTCAATGCAGTATGTCTCACATTGATGAACCTCTGTCCACCTGTCTCTCTGAAATATGGCGCGGGATCGGGGCCAAAATTAAGACTATTGCGCAGCCGGCGGTGTCTACATCCTTGTCGCAGGAGGCTATGTCCAATCCGAAACCGGCTATTGATCTGATCACTGATAGGCCTGCATCAACAACTGAGTGGCCGGCGCCGGCAACTGAGCAGGCGACTACTCACGTTACTTGGTCGGTAACCTTCGTGTCGAACCCAGCAACTCATTGGATCGCCTACTGTCGCTGACGTGCGTTATCATTGGAGAGGCTAACGACTAGCATGCCTAGGCTGGTCACCCACCGGATTGTCTACTCCCTCTGTTATCCATTAGCATGGATAGGCTGGCGTTAGCATTGGAGAGAATGGCGACTAGCATTCCGAGGCTGGTCACCCACCGGATTGTCTACTCCCTTTGTTATCCATTAGCATGGATAGGCTGGCGTTAGCATTGGAGAGGCTGGCGACTAGCATTCCTAGGCTGGTCACCCACCGGATTGTATACTCCCTCTTTTATCCATTAGCACGGATAGGCTGGCGTTAGCATTGGAGAGGCTGGCGACTAGCATTCCTAGGCTGGTCACCCACCGGATTGTCTACTCCCTTTGTTATCCATTAGCATGGATAGGCTGGCGTTAGCATTGGAGAGGCTGGCGACTAGCATTCCTAACTGCGGTCAAGCCAGCCGTCTCTCCTTTTTGCGAAGTCAAGCGAGCCGCTCCAACATTTCAAGTGCTCATGTGTTACAGGCTTTACGGTAAATGGACGGCTGCGGGTGAGAAAGTCAGCGCTAGGAGGCCACAGCGTGTATTAATATCCGGTTTTCAAAATAAAATGTGAGTTATTGAAAGGCGTGTAAGTGTGATCTTTACTAGTTTTGAATCATTATGTCACATGACCTAGAGGCTATTGAAATAAATTGATGATTAGGAATGTTAAAAAAGAATAAAAAGAGGTGTATCTCAACCAGCCAGTGTAGTACTGTGATCCTGCACTTATTTTGAGTCATTAGGTCACATGACCTGGAAGCTATTGAGCTAAAATGCTAAATGCTAATATTTGCATTCAAAAAAATTCATATGAAATATAAGAAATGTTAAAGTGGAATAAAAAAAGGTGTATCTCAACCAAACAGTTTCATACTATGATCATGCACTGATTTTGAGTCATTAGGTCACATGACCTGGAAGCTATTGAGCTAGAATGCTAATATTTACATTAAAAAATTAACATAAAATATTAGAAATGTTAAAAAAGAATAAAAAGAGGTGTATCTCAACCAGCCAGTGTAGTACTGTGATCCTGCACTTATTTTGAGTCATTAGGTCACATGACCTGGAAGCTATTGAGCTAAAATGCTAATATTTATTTTAAAAAATTAACAAAAAATATTAGAAATGTTAAAAAAGAATAAAAAGAGGTGTATCTCAACCAGCCAGTGTAGTACTGTGATCCTGCACTTATTTTGAGTCATTAGGTCACATGACCTGGAAGCTATTGAGCTAAAATGCTAATATTTGCATTCAAAAATTCATATGAAATATAAGAAATGTTAAAGTGGAATAAAAAGAGGTGTATCTCAACCAGCCAGGGGAGTACTGTGATCCTGCACTGAGCTAAAATGCTAATATTTACTGTAAGAAATTATTATAAAATCTCAGAAATGTTAAAGTGGAATAAAAAGAGGTGTATCATGTGACCTAATGACTCAAAATCAGTGCAGGATCACAGTACTACACTGGCTGGTTGAGATACACCTCTTTTTATTCATTTTTAACATTTCTAATATTTTATGTTAATTTTTTAATGTAAATATTAGTATTTTAGCTCAATAGCTTCCAGGTCATGTGACCTAATGACTAAAAATCAGTGCAAGATCACAATACTCCCCTGGCTGGTTGAAATACACCTCTTTTTATTCCAATTTAACATTTGAGATTTTATAATAATTTTTTACAGTAAATATTAGCATTTTAGCTCAATAGCTTCCAGGTCATGTGACCTAATGACTCAAAATCAGTGCAGGATCACAGTACTCCCCTGGCTGGTTGAGATACACCTCTTTTTATTCATTTTTAACATTTCTAATATTTTATGTTAATTTTTTAAAGTAAATATTAGCATTTTAGCTCAATAGCTTCCAGGTCATGTGACCTAATGACTCAAAATCAGTGCAGGATCACAGTACTCCCCTGGCTGGTTGAAATACACCTCTTTTTATTCCAATTTAACATTTCTGAGATTTTATAATAATTTTTTACAGTAAATATTAGCATTTTAGCTCAATAGCTTCCAGGTCATGTGACCTAATGACTAAAAATCAGTGCAGGATCACAGTACTCCCCTGGCTGGTTGAAATCCCCCTTTTTTTATTCCAATTTAACATTTCTGAGATTTTATAATAATTTTTTACAGTAAATATTAGCATTTTAGCTCAATAGCTTCCAGGTCATGTGACCTAATGACTAAAAATCAGTGCAGGATCACAGTACTCCCCTGGCTGGTTGAGATACACCGCTTTTTATTCCACTTTAACATTTCTGACATTTTATAATAATTTTTTAATGTAAATATTAGCATTTTAGCTCAATAGCTTCCAGGTCATGTGACCTAATGACTCAAAATCAGTGCAGGATCACAGTACTCCCCTGGCTGGTTGAGATACACCTCTTTTTATTCATTTTTAACATTTCTAATATTTTATGTTAATTTTTTAAAGTAAATATTAGCATTTTTAGCTCAATAGCTTCCAGGTCATGTGACCTAATGACTAAAAAATCAGTGCAGGATCACAGTAGTACTCTCTCCCCTGGCTGGTTGAAATACACCTCTTTTTATTCCAATTTAACTTTTCTGAGATTTTATAATAATTTTTTACAGTAAATATTAGCATTTTAGCTCAATAGCTTCCAGGTCATGTGACCTAATGACTAAAAATCAGTGCAGGATCAACTACTTCTACTCCCCTGGCTGGTTGAGATACACCACTTTTTATTCCACTTTAACATTTCTGACATTTTATAATAATTTTTTAATGTAAATATTAGCATTTTAGCTCAATAGCTTCCAGATCATGTGACCTAATGACTCAAAATCAGTGCAGGATCACAGTACTACACTGGCTGGTTGAGATACACCTCTTTTTATTCCATTTAAACAATCCTAATCATCAATTTATTTCAATAGCCTCTAGGTCATGTGACATAATGATTCAAAACTAGTAAAGATCACACTTACACGCCTTTCAATAACTCACATTTTATTTTGAAAACCGGATATTAATACACGCTGTGGCCTCCTAGCGCTGACTTTCTCACCCGCAGCCGTCCATTTACCGTAAAGCCTGTAACACATGAGCACTTGAAATGTTGGAGCGGCTCGCTTGACTTCGCAAAAAGGAGACGGCTGGCTTGAAACCGCAGGTTAGGAATGCTAGTCGCCAGCCTCTCCAATGCTAACGCCAGCCTATCCATGCTAATGGATAACAAAGGGAGTAGACAATCCGGTGGGTGACCAGCCTAGGAATGCTAGTCGCCAGCCTCTCTAATGCTAACGCCAGCCTATCCGTGCTAATGGATAAAAGAGGGAGTATACAATCCGGTGGGTGACCAGCCTAGGAATGCTAGTCGCCAGCCTCTCCAATGCTAACGCCAGCCTATCCATGCTAATGGATAACAAAGGGAGTAGACAATCCGGTGGGTGACCAGCCTCGGAATGCTAGTCGCCAGCCTCTCCAATGCTAACGCCAGCCTATCCATGCTAATGGATAACAGAGGGAGTAGACAATCCGGTGGGTGACCAGCCTAGGCATGCTAGTCGTTAGCCTCTCCAATGATAACGCACGTCAGCGACAGTAGGCGATCCAATGAGTTGCTGGGTTCGACACGAAGGTTACCGACCAAGTAACGTGAGTAGTCGCCTGCTCAGTTGCCGGCGCCGGCCACTCAGTTGTTGATGCAGGCCTATCAGTGATCAGATCAATAGCAGGTTTCGGATTGGACATAGCCTCCTGCGACAAGGATGTAGACACCGCCGGCTGCGCAATAGTCTTAATTTTGGCCCCGATCCCGCGCCATACTGAAATGCTCCATTAATATCCAGTCATGTGACTGACCTGCTATTAATTGACTTGATAGTTATCAAATTAATTTCCAATCGTTTCTGATTCTCTCCAGTTAGTTTTCCAGACTTTCCAAAATCAATATCAGAATCAGAATCAGCATCAGAATCAGAATCAGAATCAGAATCAGCATCAGCATCAGCATCAGCATCAACATCAGAATCAGAATCAGAATCAGAGTCAGAATCAGAATCAGAATCAGTATGGAGTCAGAATTAGAATCAGCATCAGAATCAGACTCAGAGTCAGAATCAGAATCAGTATGGAATCAGAATTAGAATCAGAATCACAATCAGGAGCATCATCAAAATCAGAATCAGCATCAGAATTCAGCATCAGAGCATCAGCATCAGAATCAGAATCAGCATCAGAATCAGAATCAGAATCAGAATCAGAATCAGAATCAGAATCAGAATCAGCATCAGAATCAGAGTCAGAGTCAGAACTGGTGTAAATATTGCATTAACAAAAAGCAATTATAATAAAAATAGAATAAAGATCAAATGAATTCAAAATAAATCGATTAGATTAAACTACGAAAGCATACAGGATTGGAGTATAAAATAAAATATACTAAATAAAGGTTTACAAGATCTACATGGGCAGGTAACAGAAATCAACATGTGGAAGAAACTAACAGGTTGCATTCTGGGAAACAAGAGGCTGTAAAGAATCAGAGCAGTTGAACCGTTGTCCAGGAGAAGAAGCTGTTCTTCTGGCAGGAGGTTCTGGTCCGACTGGACCGGGGAGGGGAGTGGGTCAAACAGACTATCCAGGGTGAGAAGGGTCAGCCCCAATCTGACCTACACGTCCTAATGTCCTAGAGATGTCCTAGAGATGGACAGGTCCTGTAGAGATGGGAGGTTCTCAGCAGACTGCTGCAGTCTCTGTCTGTCCTGGTGGTGGCCCCGGTCCACTGGGCCCGGCTGTGGAGAACCGCACCATCCTCAGCTCTGCTGGGCCTTCTTGATGAGGGAGCTGATGGTTGACTCCCACCTGAGGTGCTGGGTGATGGTGGTGCCCAGGTGGCTGATGGGGGAGTTCATGCGGGAAAGGTGGGACAGTGGCGCTGTGACTGAAGTCTCCGATCATCTTCTGGGTGTTGAGCTCCAGGTTGTCCCCCCCCCCCCCCCCGCAGGCCGAGTCAACACCGTCCGAGATGAGCCCAATGAGGTGGTGTCGTCTATGAACCTGATCAGATTCACAGACTGTTCCAGCTGTTTACAGATGTGCTGCTGCCATCAAAGTCAGGAGGAGCTAACGTTTAAATGGTCAAATGTGTTCTTGACGTGTTCTTGAAGTTCTCCTGGAATACATGTAGCTTTATGAGACCAGACAATCGTTGCACCGTGTCCCAGATTTTGGAAATGGTTTTCATGTCCCTGTTCAGGTTGGGTTTCTGCTCCTCCACCACCATCGCTGATGTCTTTCCCTCTTGGTATTTCATCAGCTCATTGCCCTGGTGGTTTTCTCTCTCTCTGAAGTCCGGCTGGAGGCCTGAAGGATCCTTCTGTCGGACCTTCGTCGCGGAGAACAAACAGCGCTTCAGGCTCCGTCTCTGATGGATCCTCCGCCGGGTCCAGACGGCTCATTTCAGCGCCGCCGTGGGATTGATGGCCTCGGCTCCGGACCAGAGCGGCGATCGCGGCTCGGGTTAATTAAACATTTACATACAGATGCGGCGCGGCTGAGCGGCGGGTCGGCTGAGCGGTGGAGCGGCAGAGCGGCGGGTCGGCTGAGCGGTGGAGCGGCGGGTCGGCGGAGCGGCAGAGCGGCGGGTCGGCTGAGCGGTGGAGCGGCAGAGCGGCGGGTCGGCTGAGCGGTGGAGCGGCGGAGCGGCAGAGCGGCGGAGCAGCGGGCCGCCAGCCCGTCATCCTGCTCCGGCGCTAATTGGCACCATGCTGCTGCAGTTTTGGACCGCTGTAATGCTGCCGTGGCTCCTGACAGGACCGCCTCCACCCCCCAGATGGCCCCTGGATGAACCACAACACGCTACTTTCCACAGTAAGTGTCCTTAATTTGGACATTAAAGCGGCGTGGAGGACACTTCTGGTTTCCAGGGGATTTATTTATGGAAGCTGCTCCAATTACGGGAAGTTTTGGAGGCGTTTTGTGCAGGTTTACAGAGTTATTAACGCTCACTGATGTGCAAAGACGCATTAAACGACCCCTGACTGATTTGATGATTAAACCTGCTCACTAAGTTGAATTGGTTTTCTTTTAATTGTGACTCCTGAGTTCTTCATAAAGCTTTAAATGGAGACATAATTGGCTCTGAGATCATTTCCTGTCTCTGCCACTGCAGTTATCCGTTAACGTCCACAGTTTCGTGCCTTTAAAAGATGTTCCTGCACTTTTATTCCGACTCAAACGTCTGCGGTCTCGCTGGGATGGACTGGTTTGGTCGTTAAATGTGATCTGATCTTCATCTACGTCAGTTTGCAGTTGGAGAGCGCAGACGTCTGCGAGCTGCTCAGACATGAGACATTTACGCTCTAATGTGCTTCACAGTCATTTATTTCTCAAACCGTCAATAGAAAGTATCAGTTTAACATCCCAGCTGTTCTAAAAAGATCAGTAACTGCAGTTTCCAGTCACAAATCTCTGTGGTGACGTCACAGCTATTAGCTAATTAGCTCATCAGCTACTCTGCAGAACTGTAACTTCCTCTCCTAAAATATTTATCTTGCTGTAAAAATGCCAATTTCACAATATTGTGTGATCAAATCTCAAATTTCATGAAATATTGCTTTTTCTTTCCGTTTTTAAGCATAAAATTATAACTTTGTGACAAAATTAAACTGCACAAAATTTCTGTCCTATAAAATAAGCATTTGTTTTGTAAGATCACAAATTTCACTAAAGTTTTATCTCAATGTTGCACATTTTTGTTGTAAAAAGCAACATCAGGTAATGAAAGTCTAGAATATAGAAACATTTACTCTATGAAAAAATAATGACTGTTGCTAAATAGCAGAGATGCTACTCTGCTGCTACATACCTTTAAATGAGATTTTCTAAATTTAACACTATAATTTTTGACATAAAATATCAGCTAATAGCTGATCATTACCTCCACCAACGAGGTTATGTTTTTGCCTGCGTTTATCTGTCTGTCTGTGTTCAAGATAACTAAAAAGTTATGAATGGATTTTGATGAAATTTTTAGGAGTTGTCGGAAATGTGAAAAGGAAGTGATTTCATTTTGGCTGTGATCTGAAAGAAATCCTGGATTCTGGCTCACTTTCAAATTTTCGATAATTGTTGCGCTTGGCAGAGGTCAGCGCTCTCTGAGTGCTTTTCTAGTTAACCTATGTATTAGGTAACTAACAGTTAGCTATGAGCTAATACCTAGCTGTTAGCTATGCACTAATACTTAGCTGCTAACTAAGAGCTAATACCTACCTGTTAGTTATCTTCTGTTATCTAACAGCTATGTGCTAATACCTAGCTGTTAGCTATGAGCTAAAAAAAAACAGCTGTTATATATATTCTTTAAGCTAAAAGTTAGCTATGAGCTAATACTTAGCTGTTACCTTTCTTCTGTCATTTAACAGTTAGCCATTAGCTATTACCTAGCTGTTAGCCATGAGCTAGTACTTAGATGTTAGTTATGAGCTAATACTTAGCTGTAAGCTCCCTTCTGTTATCTAACAGTTGGTCATGAGCTAATACCTAGCTGGACACTATTAGCTAATACCTTACTGGTTAGATTTCTTCTGTTAGCTAACATGTAGCTTTCTTCTGTTAGCTAACACTTAGCTAAGAGCTAATACCTAACTGGTAGCTTTCTTCTCTTAGATAATACTTAGCTTTCTTCTGTTAGCTAAGACTTTGCTATGAGCTAATACCTTACTGTTAGCGTTCCCCTGTCAGCTATCAGTTAGCTATGAGCTAATATCTAGTTGTTAGCTAAACGCAATGAGCTAATACCTAGCTGTTAGCCATCTACTCTTAATTAACAGTCCTGAAATATCAATTGTAAATATAATCACATAAATGTAAATGTATTTTTTTAAATTCAAACAGCGTCTTTCTAAACTCTGCAGTTTATGAACATAAACTCATGCAGTTCATTAACAGCTAGCTTGTGTTAGCTAATAGCTAATGAGATAACGTATGTCATACCATCTTGCTAGCATGAGCTAGTTTTGTTTGGTTCATGTTAACCCACAATGCTGACTAAAATGATCTAACGCAGTGGTTCTCAACTGGTGGGTCTAGACCCAAAAGTGGGTCGCAGACCCGTTTTCAGTGGGTCGTGGGTCTTTGCCTGGGGAAGGAAATGCAAAAGAAAAAAAAAAAAAAATGTGTCATTCATACTCCTTAATGGTAGATGGCGATAAGTGGCCTGTAATGCGAGATGACACCCGCCAGTTAACACCATAGAAAAAGACCTGCAAAGTTTGTTTCCATATGTTGAGCAGGTGAAACACAGATACAACCAAGAATATATGAGATATGGATTTTCTTATCTTGAAGACAAAGGTCAGTAAGTGGTTATTCAGCTAAAACTATATATTTTGAGTTCTTCTTAAAAGACTTTCATGTTTGTGCATAAAAGCACTGTTGAGTCTTAAAAATGGCTGTTACTGAAATATTCCGATTGTTAATTCAGCTTTATGGTTAATGCTTAAATAATTGACTAGATAGTTTTAATATGAAATTGTTATATATATATTCAGGAAGTGGAATACTCAGCAAAAATACTGCTCAGTGGTTGCACTTTTTATTTTCATGTTTGTGCATGTTGAGTCTGTTAAAAAAAAAAGACTGAAGTTACTGAAGTGAAGTGTTTTGGATTTAATTAAAATGCAGCTAATTGAGCATCAAAGGGAATATTTCCCACTTGAAGTCATTTTGGTTTTGCCATTTTGTTTTTTTGCCGTTTTGGTTCACCAATAAACTTATTTTTTTTTTTGTGTTGGCATTCCATGATATTCTATTCTACTATCTCCGATTCAAACTGCATGATCTTTTCATTCAATAAATTTGAGAAGTTGGAAATTTTCCTTTGATTTGGGTCGCGGCTTGTCATTAAGGGTGATGGTGGGTCCTGAAGCCAGACCAGTTGACAACCACTGATCTAACGCCATCGCCTTTACAGCATTGCTACAGAATCAGCATCTGCAACCAGCACTCCTGGATCAGCTCAGCACCTGGCTGATGGTCTGCAGCACCTGACTGATGGTCCAGCACCTGGCTGATGGTCTGCAGCACCTGGCTGATGGGCTGATGGTCTGCAGCACCTGGCTGATGGTCCAGCACCTGGCTGATGGTCCAGCACCTGGCTGATGGTCTGCAGCACCTGGCTGATGGTTCTCAGCACCTGGCTGATGGTCTGCAGCACCTGGCTGATGGTCCAGCACCTGCTGTGACTCTTCAATCCTGTGGAAGCAGTGAGGGGGTACTTAGGGTTGCCCACGTCACTGCCTTCATTTTTGTTAAATAAGTGACGACATGAGAAGAGCAAGAAGTGGGAAGGGAACCTGGAAGCTGCTGCTCTCCTGTAATCGCCACCTTTGTAGGCATCAGTTTTCTTCATTTCCAGACCATCAGACCTTCAGGGCTCCTCAGAGACTCTGCTCACAGGTCCTAACGAGCCATTTAAGGTCTAACGAGTTAATGAATCTCAGATGCTTTGATCTGATCTCCACACATAGGCACACTGATCGTATCAAAAGATTTGAAATTCTCCTGGAAGCAACTTGCTTTTACATTTCTCCCTCACAAACATCCCTTCAACTGCTGCTTTCAATATTTGCCGTGTGGTTGTCATTTGAGTGCAAACACCCCGTTGACATGAATATTTAGGAGTTGCATAATGAAGACTGAGAGCTGTTTACAGCCTCAGGAAAACACGGGAACGGCGGGGAACATTAAATCTGAGCTCCAGGCCACTGTTCAGTACAACAGCTTTGACTCTGATCATCCTCAGCTGCTGCTGCAGATGGAAGAGCTGCTTTCAGACCATCCTCCACCTCCACAGGTAGGAGCTACAACGGTGCCGCCCTGGTGGCAGCCTGCTCTGGTAGCGGTTCTGGCTCTGATGGAGGTTTCTGCCTGCTGATAGGAGTCGTTTCTAAACAGCACCACTGTGGTTGGCTGTAACTCCACCCTGTCCTGGTTCATCCGAAAATGTTGGAAAAGGAGAAAAAAGCTGCTCCAGACCCAGATTTTTTTTAAAAATCACAAAACAAAATCATGTGAGCAATCCAAGGTAACCCCTTATGCTGCTTCCACAAGGATTTAAAAAGGGAGGATGCAGCTAATCATCTCACTAAGTCACCGTTTCTAAATTTCTCTAAAAATGCATATTTTTACAGTTCGGAACTACAGCATTTAGCATACACCCAGGTAATAATGACTGTTACCCATGGCTAGAACATGCTTACTATACGTCAGTCAAAGTTAGTTACTTTAGCTTGGCTGGCTTAGCTGATGCTAACATAAGATGCTAACTAACGTTAGCACACTCTCATTGTGGTAAAATCTGTCTGAATGTTTTATATCCTTCAGATGTCGCTACTGAAATATCTGGAAAGAGTGTTTGACTAGCAAAGCGCCGCTGGGACCGCGGTGGTTGTTCCGCCACTCACTATTCCTGACGGTCGCGACTGAAACATCTGGAAAGAGTGCTTGACTAGCAAAGCGCCGCTGGGACCGCGGTGGTTGTTCCGCCACTCACTTTTCCTGACGGTCGCTACTGAAACATCTGAAAAGAGTGCTTGACTAGCGAAGCGCCGCTGGGACCGCGGTGGTTGTTCCGCCACTCACTATTCCTGACGGTCGCTACTGAAACATCTGGAAAGAGTGCTTGACTAGCAAAGCGCCGCTGGGACCGCGGTGGTTGTTCCGCCACTCACTATTCCTGACGGTCGCTACTGAGACATCTAAAAAGGGTGCTGGACTAGCAGAGTGCCGCTGGAATTGCGGTTGTTGTTTTGCCACTCACTATCTTGAATTGCGTTAATGAAACAACATCTGAAAAGAGTGTTCACTGATAGAGCACCACTGGGATTGTAGTTGTTGTTCTGCCGCTCACTATCCCTAATG
This sequence comes from Hirundichthys speculiger, assembly GCA_018398805.1. NCBI lineage: Eukaryota > Metazoa > Chordata > Actinopteri > Beloniformes > Exocoetidae > Hirundichthys > Hirundichthys speculiger. Next base: position 442,742 of record JAGFBZ010002568.1, on the reverse strand, counting down.
GTCGCTGCTGAAACATCTGAAAAGAATGCTGGACTAATGGAGCGCCGCTGGGACCGCGGTTGTTGTTCCCCCTCTCACTAGCCCTGACAGTCGCTGCTGAAATGACATCTGAAAAGAGTTAGAAAATTCCAAAAAAATCCATCTTTATTTCAGAAAATTGGGACTTTCATGTCATTGGAAATTTTAGTTTTAAAATCCCAAATTTTAAAGTTTGTTATTGAGCAAAGTCCAGATTTTTAAACGTCAAATCACAACTTCTCTTTGAAAAACAAATTACCAATTTTCAACATCAAATGACGGCCTTAATTTTTTTTTTAATTATGAATTTTAAAAACCAGACTTTTTGAAATAAAGTTATGGCAAAATTGCCATTTTTAATCAACAAAAAGCAACAATTTGTCAGAAAAATCTAAGATTTTTGCTAAATAACTTTTTGCCATAAAATTACAGCTTTATTTTGGAAAACTATGAATTTCATGTAACTACAAATTATTAAAAAGTCATTAGAAAAACGTTTTTGTCTTAAAGTCTCAAATTTTGGAAACTTGAGACTTTCCACGATTAAATCAAGGCTTTTGTGGAGCTTCTAATCCCTACCAGTCAGAAGAGAAACTGCAGCCTCTAGTGGTAGGTAGAGGAACTGCAGCCTCTAGTGGTCGGTAGAGGAACTGCAGCCTCTAGTGGTTGGTAGAGGAACTGCAGCCTCTAGTGGTCGGTAGAGGAACTGCAGCCTCTCTGGTAGAGAACTGCAGCCTCGGTAGAGGAACTGCAGCCTCTGCTGGTAGGTAGAGGAACTGCAGCCTCTAGTGGTCGGTAGAGGAACTGCAGCCTCTGCTGGTAGGTAGAGGAACTGCAGCCTCTAGTGGTCGGTAGAGGAACTGCAGCCTCTGCTGGTAGGTAGAGGAACTGCAGCCTCTAGTGGTCGGTAGAGGAACTGCAGCCTCTGCTGGTAGGTAGAGGAACTGCAGCCTCTAGTGGTCAGTAGAGGAACTGCAGCCTCTAGTGGTCGGTAGAGGAACTGCAGCCTCTAGTGGTCGGTAGAGGAACCGCTGCCTCTAGTGGTCGGTAGAGGAACCGCAGGCTCTAGTGGTCAGTAGGGGAACCGCAGCCTCTAGTGGTTTGTAGAGGAACCGCAGCCTCTAGTGGTAGGTAGAGGAACTGCAGTCTCTAGTGGTCGGTAGAGGAACTGCAGCCTCTAGTGGTCGGTAGAGGAACTGCAGCCTCTAGTGGTCAGTAGAGGAACTGCAGCCTCTAGTGGTCGGTAGAGGAACTGCAGTCTCTAGTGGTCAGTAGAGGAACTGCAGCCTCTAGTGGTAGGTAGAGGAACTGCAGCCTCTAGTGGTCGGTAGAGGAACTGCAGCCTCTAGTGGTCGGTAGAGGAACCGCTGCCTCTAGTGGTCGGTAGAGGAACCGCTGCCTCTAGTGGTCAGTAGGGGAACCGCAGCCTCTAGTGGTTTGTAGAGGAACTGCAGTCTCTAGTGGTCGGTAGAGGAACTGCAGCCTCTAGTGGTCGGTAGAGGAACTGCAGCCTCTAGTGGTCGGTAGAGGAACTGCAGCCTCTAGTGGTCGGTAGAGGAACTGCAGCCTCTAGTGGTCGGTAGAGGAACTGCAGTCTCTAGTGGTCAGTAGAGGAACCGCAGCCTCTAGTGATTTGTAGAGGAACCGCAGCCTCTAGTGGTCGGTAGAGGAACTGCAGCCTATAGTGGTCGGTAGAGGAACTGCAGCCTCTGGTGGTCGGTAGAGGAACCACAGTCTCTAGATGTTGACTGGTTTGTGGATCTCAGTCCCAGAGAGTCTGCAGATCATCTCCCAGCTCTGACGCTCATTGTTCTGTCAGTCTCAGAGACGGAGGAAAGCCAGAATCCTGCAGAACAGGAGCAAACGTCCTCCTTACCCCCCACCCCCCATGCTCAGCTCTGCAGGAAAGTGACAGCCGGTCTAATTGGGATTAATCAGCTAGCAGCTCCAGCTCAGCAGCAGCGTTGCGATCTGAGGAGAAACGGCGTTGACCCAAAGAGAGGTGTTTGGGGCCCCGAGGCCGGCGCTCACTCTGATTCATCTTCCTCAGACGGAGAGGAAGCAGCGTCTCCGGCACTCCTGGGCCAGGAACAACGAATCAAAAAAGGAAAGAAAAAGAGCAGCGTTTGACAGTTTTCCCACCGAACACAATCAGAATTCTGAAGCAGCAGCTGCATTATTCTTTTTTATTTTGCTCTCGCAGCATCGCTTTGAATTACAGAGCGAACCTTTCTGCTGAGACTTGAAGTTGAAGAGGTAAAAAAATCAAAAATTCATCTGAATGATAAGAGTGAGACAGTGGGAGGAGGAGGAGGTGGAGGTCTGCTTCATACTGGAACCAGCTGGAAGTTCCAGCTCCTTAAGTAATTATTACCTTCACCTGACAGGCCAAATGACAGGTCACCTGACAAGTCACCTGACAGACCACCTGTCACCTAACAAGTCACCTGTAGGCCACCTGTCACCTAACAAGTCACTTGACAGGTCACCTGACAGGCCACCTGTCACCTAACAAGTCACCTGACAGGCCACCTGACAAGTCACCTGACAGGTCATCTGACAGACCACCTGACAAGTCACCTGACAGGCCACCTGTCACCTAACAAGTCACCTGACAGGTCACCTGACAGGCCACCTGTCACCTAACAAGTCACCTGACAGATCACCTGACAAGTCACCTGAGAGGCCACCTGTCACCTAACAAGTCATCTGACAGGTCACCTGACAGGTCACCTGACAAGTCACCTGACAGGCCACCTGTCACCTAACAAGTCATCTGACAGGCCACATGACAGGTCATCTGACAGGTCACCTGACAAGTCACCTAACAGGCCACCTGTCACCTAACAAGTCATCTGACAGGTCACCTGTCACCTGACAAGTCACCTGACAGGCCACCTGACAGGTCACCTGACGAGTCACCTGACAGGCCACCTGACAGATCACCTGACAGGTCATCTGACAGACCACCTGACAGGCCACCTGACAGGTCACCTGACAAGTCACCTGACAGGCCACCTGTCACCTAACAAGTCACCTGACAGGCCACCTGTCACCTAACAAGTCACTTGACAGGTCACCTGACAGGCCACCTGTCACCTGACAAGTCACCTGACAGGCCACCTGACAAGTCACCTGACAGGCCACCTGACAAGTCACCTTTCAGGCCACCTGACAGGTCACCTGACAAGTCACCTTTCAGGCCACCTGACAGGTCACCTGACAGGCCACCTGTCACCTAACAAGTCACCTGACAGGCCACCTAACAAGTCATCTGACAGACCACCTGACAAGTCACCTGACAGGCCACCTGACAGGTCACCTGACAAGTCACCTGACAGACCACCTGTCACCTAACAAGTCACTAGTAGGCCACCTGTCACCTAACAAGTCACTTGACAGGTCACCTGACAGGCCACCTGACAAGTCACCTGACAGGTCATCTGACAGACCACCTGACAAGTCACCTGACAGGCCACCTGACAGGTGACCATGAACTCGTATATATACGTTCTATAAGCATAAATGTCAAGCCATCCATCTCAAAACCATAATAAACTTAAGGAACAAGACAAATGGACCAAAATTCCTCCAGGACCACGTCCGGCTCATGTACAATAAAATGGTCATGTAAGATAACCTCCTCACGTACGTTAAACTGCTCACGTTTGACAAACTGCTCATGTATGTTAAAATGCTAACGTAAGATAACCTCCTCACGTACGTTAAACTGCTTACCTACGATAAACTGCTCACATACGTTAAAATGCTCACGTACAGTTAAATGCTCATGTAAGATAAACTGCTCACGTACGATAAAATGCTCACATACGATAAACTGCTCACATACAATAAAATGGTCATGCACGTTAAACTTCTCACGTATGATAAACTGCTCATGTACGTTAAAATGCTCACGTACGATAAACAGCTCACGTAAGATAAACGGCTCATGTACGATAAACGGCTCATGTACGATAAACGGCTCATGTACGATAAAGTGCTCACATACGATAAACTGCTCACGTACAATAAAATGGTCATGCACGTTAAACTTCTCACGTATGATAAACTGCTCATGTACGTTAAAATGCTCACGTACGATAAACAGCTCACGTACGATAAACGGCTCATGTACGATAAAATGCTCACATACGATAAACTGCTCACGTTTTGACCCCCAGCCGGCCTCAGGCCTGGGTGCAGCAGCAGCCTTACCTACAGATTCAACATGCCATTAATTTTGAACTTTCTGTCTGTTTCAGGTGGTGACACAAAGAGGGAAAAGGCAAGTTGGTTCCATCACATCGGCCGAGAGAGGTGAGCTGGTAACTCTGGTCTCTGCTGTTAATGCTGCTGGGAACGCTGCACATCCGATGCTGGTCTTTCCCAGAGTAAAGTTTAAAGACTGCTTCATGATCAATGCACCTCCAGGAGCAAAAGGTACATCCACCAGAACAGGATGGATGAATGAAGATAGCTGGGCCGAGTTCCTCGGCCACCTGATAAACCACATTTACTGTTCACCTGACCCCCCCATGCTTCTCATCATGGACAATCTTAAAGCTCACATGTCACTCAGGGCAGTAGAACTCACCAGGAGCAGTGGAATAGTTATGCTCACTCTCCCACCTCACACATCCCATCATGCACCTCTGGATGTGGCCGTTCAAAGCCCAATACAGCCGAGCTCTCGATGGGTGGATGCGATCGAATCCTGGCAAAACAGTCACCATCTACCAGGTTGCAGGACTTGTGAGTCAAGCCTTCATGACAACAGTGACACCACTAAACGTGACTTCTGGGTTTAGGTCCACTGGGATTTTCCCAGACAATCGTGACATTTTCCCAGATGAAGCGTTTGCACCATCCATTCCGTCAAACCGGCCAAACCCTGAACTACAGCCTGCCACCGGAGATGCTCCACCTCCGGGAGAAGTTATTGAAGGCCTGCAACCTGCAGATGATCCGCCTGAAGATGACCCTCCTCCCGCTGCAGATAACTCAGCCTCCCATATGAATTAACCCGCTCCGGCGCCAGCTGACACTGATCCAGGACCTTTAACTAACCGGCCTGGTTATGTCCCTCCACAGGAAATCATTGCGCTTCCAAAGTTCACCCCCAGAAAACAAACCAGACGGAGGCGCGTGAAGACCGCTATCCTCACCGACACTCCTGAGATGCAGGCACTCGAAAGGGCTTTTGAATGAAGACGCAGCAGCTGCAGAGGAAGTGCAAAAGAGGGCAGAAAAGGGTGAGCCGATCCAGAGCTTTTGAAAAGACACATAAGAGACTGATGAGGAACTGCAAAAGAAGGCCAAAAAATCGGAGCTAATCCAAAGGACGTGAGTGGATGTAATCTGAGTTTCCCCTACTGTGGAAGTTATTATTTTCTCTAAGTCTAATAAAACATTTTTTGAATGATAATTTGCATTATTTGTGTTTGTTCAGTCACCTCCAGAGAGGTGGAAAAAATAAGGAGATCACTTTACCCCACGCTGGCCCGCTTTACCCCCCTTAAAATCTGGGCTTTGTCTCAGTTTACCCCATAGTACGAATTACGGAAGGGTTTGGGGGGGTTACTACTTCGACCCCCCTAAAGAAGGGACAAATTGTCATTTTTGTCATCTCTAGAAAATGTTGACCCCCCCCCATTGTCATTGTATGATTCACACTCTGGTTTACCCCATAGCTGGGGTAAAATAAAACACTTGACCTCTTTTTATAAAAAGATCCCATTTTTACCGTCTTTAGTCTGGCAAACATTCTGATCGTTTCCGTCCTTAGGAAACATCCTAAATTAAAGAAAATGTATTAATTTTATAGACACATCAATTTAGCTTGCTTAGAGGGCAGGGGGGGAGTAAAGACGGTCTCACATTACCCCACTCTACCCTACAATAAAATGCTCATATATGATAAACTGCTTACATACGATAAATTGCTCACATATGATAAACTGCCCATGTACAATGAAAGGCTCACGTACATTAAACTGCTCACATAAGATAAACGTTTCAAGTACGATAAAATGCTCACCTCTGATAAACCACTCACATACGATAAACTGCTCACATACGATAAATGGTTCACATACAATAAACTGCTCACGTACGATAAAATGCTCACATACAATAAACTGCTCACATACAATTAAATGCTCACATACGATAAACTGCTTACGTACAATAAACAGCTCACATACGATAAACGGGTCACGTACCATTAACTGCTCACGTACGATAAAATGCTCATGTACGATAAAATGCTCAGGTACAATAAAATGCACACGTACAATAAACTGGTCACGTAGGATAAGCTGCTCACGTACGATAAAATGCACATGTACGATAAACTGCTCACGTACGATAAATGGGTCACGTACGATGAACTGCTCACGTACGATAAAATGCTCAGGTACGATAAACTGCTTACAGTTTATCGTACTTATTACATATGATAAGCTGCTCACTTACAATAAAATGCACACGTACGATAAACGGCACACGTACGATAAACGGCTCACGTACAATAAAACGCTCACGTACGATAAACTGCTCACGTACGATAAAATGCTTATGTACGATAAAATTCTCAGGTTACTATAAATTGCTTACGTACGATAAGCTGCTCGCGTACAATAAAATGCTCACGTACGATAAATGCACAGGTACGATACACTGCTCACGTATGATAAAAGGCTCACATACATTAAACGGGTCACGTACGATGAACTGTTCACTTACGATAAAATGCTCATGTACGATAAAATGCTCAGGAAGGACAAACTGATAACGTAGGATAAACGGCTCATGTACAATAAATGGCTCACGTACGATAAACTGCTCATGTATGATGAACTGCTCACAAACGATAAAATGCTTATGTACGATAAAATTCTCAGGTTACAATAAATTGCTTACGTACGATAGGCTGCTCGCCTACAATAAAATGCACACGTACGATAAACGGCAAAAGTACGTTAAACTGCTCACATACGATAAATTGCTCACATATGATAAACTGCCCATGTACAATAAATAGCTAACGTACATTAAACTGCTCACATACGATAAACTGCTCACATACGATAAATGCCTCACATACAATAAAATGCTCAAATACGATAAACTGCTCACATAAGATAAACGGCTCATGTACGATAAAATGCTCACATACATTAAACTGCTCACATATGATTAAATGCTCACATACGATAAACTGCTCACGTACAATAAAATGCTCACGTACAATAAACCGGTCACGTACGATGAACTGCTTACGTGCAATAAAATGCTCATGTACGATAAAATGCTCAGGTACGATAAACTGCTCATGTAGGATAAGCTGCTCACGTACAATAAAATGCACATGTACGATAAACAGCACACGTACGATAAATGGCTCACGTACGATAAATGGCACACGTCATTAAACTGCTCATGTACGATAAACGGCTTAGGAATGACGAACTGCTCACATACAATAAACTGCTCACATACGATTAAATGCTCACATATGATAAACTGCTCACGTATGATAAACAGCTCATGTACGATAAACGGCTCACGTACGATAAACGGCTCACGTACAATAAACGGCTCACGTACAATAAACGGCTCACGTACGATAAACTGCTCACGTACGATAAACTGCTCACGGACGATAAATGGCTCACATACGATAAACGGGTCACGTACAATGAACTGCTCACATAAGATAAAATGCTTATGTACGATAAACCACTCACATACAATAAACTGCTCACATAGGATAACAGCTCAAGTAGGATAAGCTGCTCAAGTATGATAAAATGCACACGTACGATAAACTGCTCACAAAAGATAAATGGCTCACATACGATAAACAGGTCACGTACGATGAACTGCTTACATACGATAAAATACTCACGTACGATAAACCACTCACATACGATAAACTGCTCACGTAGGATAAACGGCTCACGTACGATGAACTCCTCACGTAAGATAAAATGCTCAGGTACGATAAACTGCTTACGTACGATAAACTGCTTGCGTACGATAAAATGTACACGTACGATAAATGGAAAACGTACAATAAAATGCACACATACGATAAAATGCTCACGTACAATAAACTGCTCGCATACAATTAAATGCTCACATATATAAACTGTTCACGTACGATGAACGGCTCACGTACGATAAAATGCTCACGTACGATGAACTGCTCACATACGATAAAATACTCATGTGCGATAAAAGGCTCAGGTACGATAAAGTGCACACATTTGATAAACTGCTCACGTACGATAAATGCCTCACATACAATAAAATGCTCAAATACGATAAACTGCTCACATAAGATAAACGGCTCATGTACGATAAAATGCTCACATACATTAAACTGCTCACATATGATTAAATGCTCACATACGATAAACTGCTCACGTACAATAAAATGCTCACGTACAATAAACCGGTCACGTACGATGAACTGCTTACGTGCAATAAAATGCTCATGTACGATAAAATGCTCAGGTACGATAAACTGCTCATGTAGGATAAGCTGCTCACGTACAATAAAATGCACATGTACGATAAACAGCACACGTACGATAAATGGCTCACGTACGATAAATGGCACACGTCATTAAACTGCTCATGTACGATAAACGGCTTAGGAATGACGAACTGCTCACATACAATAAACTGCTCACATACGATTAAATGCTCACATATGATAAACTGCTCACGTATGATAAACAGCTCATGTACGATAAACGGCTCACGTACGATAAACGGCTCACGTACAATAAACGGCTCACGTACAATAAACGGCTCACGTACGATAAACTGCTCACGTACGATAAACTGCTCACGGACGATAAATGGCTCACATACGATAAACGGGTCACGTACAATGAACTGCTCACATAAGATAAAATGCTTATGTACGGTAAACCACTCACATACAATAAACTGCTCACATAGGATAACAGCTCAAGTAGGATAAGCTGCTCAAGTATGATAAAATGCACACGTACGATAAACTGCTCACAAAAGATAAATGGCTCACATACGATAAACAGGTCACGTACGATGAACTGCTTACATACGATAAAATACTCACGTACGATAAACCACTCACATACGATAAACTGCTCACGTAGGATAAACGGCTCACGTACGATGAACTCCTCACGTAAGATAAAATGCTCAGGTACGATAAACTGCTTACGTACGATAAACTGCTTGCGTACGATAAAATGTACACGTACGATAAATGGAAAACGTACAATAAAATGCACACATACGATAAAATGCTCACGTACAATAAACTGCTCGCATACAATTAAATGCTCACATATATAAACTGTTCACGTACGATGAACGGCTCACGTACGATAAAATGCTCACGTACGATGAACTGCTCACATACGATAAAATACTCATGTGCGATAAAAGGCTCAGGTACGATAAAGTGCACACATTTGATAAACTGCTCACGTAGGATAAGCTGCTCACGTACGATAAAATGCACAAGTACGATAAACGGCTCACATACGATAAATAGCTCATGTATGATAAACTGCTCACATATGATGAACTGCTCATGTACGATAAACTGCTCATGTTCAATAAACTGCTCACGTACAATAAACTGCTCACGTATGATAAACGGCTCACGTACGATAAACTGCTCACGTACGATAAACTGCTCACGGACAATAAACGGTTCACATACGATAAACGGGTCACGTACAATGAACTGCTCACGTACGATAAAATGCTCATGTACAATAAAGCACTCACATACAATAAACTGGACACATAGGATAACAGCTCACGTAGGATAAGCTGCTCAAGTACGATAAAATGCACACGTACGATAAACTGCTCACAAAAGATAAATGGCTCACATACGATAAACCGGTCACGTACGATGAACTGCTTACGTACGATAAAATACTCACGTACGATAAACCACTCACATATGATAAACTGCTCACGTAGGATAAACGGCTCATGTACGATGAACTGCTCACGTACGATAAAATGCTCATGTACAATAAAATGCTCAGGTACGATAAACTGCTTACGTACGATAAACTGCTCGCGTACGATAAAATTCACACTTACGATGAATGGCAAACGTATGATAAAATGCACACATACAATAAAATGCTCACGTACAATTAACTGCTCACATACAATTAAATGCTCACATATATAAACTGTTCACGTACGATGAACGGCTCACGTACGATAAATGGCTCACATACGATAAACAGGTCACGTACGATGAACTGCTCACATACGATAAAATGCTCATGTACGATAAAATGCACGCGTACGATAAAATGCACACTTACGATGAATGGCAAACGTATGATAAAATGCACACATACAATAAAATGCTCACATACAATTAACTGCTCACATACAATTAAATGCTCACATATATAAACTGTTCACGTACGATGAACGGCTCACGTACGATAAATGGCTCACATACGATAAACAGGTCACGTACGATGAACTGCTCACATACGATAAAATGCTCATGTACGATAAAATGCTCAGGTACGATAAAATGCACACATTTGATAAACTGCTCACGTAGGATAAGCTGCTGACGTACGATAAAATGCACAAGTACGATTAACTGCTCACGTACGATAAACGGCTCACATACGATAAACTGCTCACGTACGATAAAATGCTCACGTACGATAAACTGCTCACATACGATAAATGGCTCACATACGATAAACAGGTCACGTACGATGAACTGCTCACATACGATAAAATGCTCATGTACGATAAAATGCTCAGGTACGATAAAATACACACGTTTGAAAAACTGCTCATGTAGGATAAGCTGCTCACGTACGATTAACTACTCACGTACGATAAACGGCTCACATACGATAAACTGCTCATGTACAATAAACTGCTCATGTACAACAAAATGCTCAGGTACGATAAAATGCTCAGGAACGATAAACTCCTTATGTAGGATAAACGGCTAATGTACGATAAATGGCTCACGTACGATAAACTGCTCATGTATGATAAACGGCTCATGTACGATGAACTGCTCACGTACGATAAAATGCTTATGTACGATAAAATGCTCAGGTACGATGAACTGTTTACATACGATAAGCTGCTCACGTACAATAAAATGCACACGTATGATAAACGGCTTACGTACAATAAAATGCTTACGTACAATAAATGGCTCACGTACGATAAACTGCTCATGTACAATAAACTGCTCATGTACAACAAAATGCTCAGGTACGATAAAATGCTCAGGAACGATAAAATGCACACATTTGATAAACTGCTCACGTAGGATAAGCTGCTGACGTACGATAAAATGCACAAGTACGATTAACTGCTCACGTACGATAAAACGGCTTACATACGATAAACTGCTCACGTACGATAAAATGCTCACGTACTCTAAACTGCTCACATACGATAAACGGCTCACGTACGATTAACTGCTCACGTACGATAAACTGCTCACGGACGATAAACGGCTCACATACGATAAACGGGTCACGTACAATGAACTGCTCACGTAAGATAAAATGCTTATGTACGATAAACCACTCACATACAATAAACTGCTTACATAGGATAACAGCTCAAGTAGGATAAGCTGCTCAAGTATGATAAAATGCACACGTACGATAAACTGCTCACAAAAGATAAATGGCTCACATACGATAAACAGGTCACGTACGATGAACTGCTTACATACGATAAAATACTCACGTACGATAAACCACTCACATACGATAAACTGCTCACGTAGGATAAACGGCTCACGTACGATGAACTCCTCACGTACGATAAAATGCTCAGGTACGATAAACTGCTTACGTACGATAAAATGTACACGTACGATAAATGGCAAACGTACAATAAAATGCACACATACAATAAAATGCTCACGTACAATAAACTGCTCGCATACAATTAAATGCTCACATATATAAACTGTTCACGTACGATGAACGGCTCACGTACGATAAAATGCTCACGTACGATAAACTGCTCACGTACGATTAATGGCTCACATACGATAAACAGGTCACGTACGATGAACTGCTCACATACGATAAAATACTCATGTGCGATAAAAGGCTCAGGTACGATAAAATGCACACATTTGATAAACTGCTCACGTAGGATAAGCTGCTCACGTACGATAAAATGCACAAGTACGATAAACTGCTCACGTACGATAAACGGCTCACATACGATAAATGGCTCATGTATGATAAACTGCTCACATATGATAAACTGCTCATGTTCAATAAACTGCTCACGTACACTAAACTGCTCACGTATGATAAACGGCTCACGTACGATAAACTGCTCACGTACGATAAACTACTCACGGACAATAAACGGCTCACATACGATAAACGGGTCACGTACAATGAACTGCTCACGTACAATAAAATGCTCATGTACGATAAAGCACTCACATACAATAAACTGCACACATAGGATAACAGCTCACGTAGGATAAGCTGCTCAAGTACGATAAAATGCACACGTACGATAAACTGCTCACAAAAGATAAATGGCTCACATACGATAAACCGGTCACGTACGATGAACTGCTTACGTACGATAAAATACTCACGTACGATAAACCACTCACATACGATAAACTGCTCACGTAGGATAAACGGCTCATGTACGATGAACTGCTCACGTACGATAAAATGCTCATGTACAATAAAATGCTCAGGTAAGATAAACTGCTTACGTATGATAAACTGTTCGCGTACGATAAAATGCACACTTACGATGAATGGCAAACGTATGATAAAATGCACACATACAATAAAATGCTCACGTACAATTAACTGCTCACATACAATTAAATGCTCACATATATAAACTGTTCACGTACGATGAACAGCTCACGTACGATAAAATGCTCACGTACGATAAACTGCTCACGTACGATAAATGGCTCACATACGATAAACAGGTCACGTACGATGAACTGCTCACATACGATAAAATGCTCATGTACGATAAAATGCTCAGGTACGATAAAATGCACACATTTGATAAACTGCTCACGTAGGATAAGCTGCTGACGTACGATAAAATGCACAAGTACGATTAACTGCTCACGTACGATAAACGGCTCACATACAATAAACTGCTCATGTACGATAAAATGCTCACGTACGATAAACTGCTCACATACGATAAATGGCTCACATACGATAAACAGGTCACGTACGATGAACTGCTCACATACGATAAAATGCTCATGTACGATAAAATGCTCAGGTACGATAAAATACACACATTTGATAAACTGCTCATGTAGGATAAGCTGCTCACGTACGATTAACTACTCACGTACGATAAACGGCTCACATACGATAAACTGCTCATGTACAATAAACTGCTCATGTACAACAAAATGCTCAGGTACGATAAAATGCTCAGGAACGATAAACTCCTTATGTAGGATAAACGGCTGATGTACGATGAACTGCTCACGTACGATTAAAATGCTCATGTACGATAAAATGCTCAGGTACGATGAACTGTTTACATACGATAAGCTGCTCACGTACAATAAAATGCACACGTATGATAAACGGCTTACGTACAATAAAATGCTTACGTACAAGAAATGGCTCACGTACGATAAACTGCTCATGTACAATAAACTGCTCATGTACAACAAAATGCTCAGGTACGATAAAATGCTCAGGAACGATAAAATGCACACATTTGATAAACTGCTTACGTAAGATAAGCTGCTGACGTACGATAAAATGCACAAGTACGATTAACTGCTCACGTACGATAAAACGGCTCACATACGATAAACTGCTCACGTACGATAAAATGCTCACGTACTCTAAACTGCTCACATACGATAAATGGCTCACATACGATAAACAGGTCACGTACGATGAACTGCTCACATACGATAAAATGCTCATGTACAATAAAATGCTCAGGTACGATAAAATACACACATTTGATAAACTGCTCACGTAGGATAAGCTGCTCACGTACGATAAAATGCACAAGTACGATTAACTACTCACGTACGATAAACGGCTCACATACAATAAACTGCTCATGTACAATAAACTGCTCATGTACAACAAAATGCTCAGGTACGATAAAATGCTCAGGACGATAAACTCCTCATGTAGGATAAACGGCTGACGTACGATAAATGGCTCACGTACGATAAACTGCTCATGTACGATAAACGGCTAACGTAGGATGAACTGCTCACGTATGATAAAATGCTCATGTACAATGAAATGCTCAGGTACGATAAACTGCTTATGTACGATAAGCTGCTCACGTACAATAAAATGCACATGTACGATAAATGGCAAACGTACGATAAATGGCTCACGTACAATAAAATGCTCACGTACGATAAACTGCTCAGGTACAATAAAATGCTCAGGTACAATGAAATGCACACGTAGGATAAACTGCTCACGTAGGATAAGCTGCTCACGTACGATAAAATGCACACGGACGATAAACTGCTCACGTACGATAAACAGCTCACAAACGATAAATGGCTCATGTATGATAAACTGCTTACATACGATGAACTGCTCATGTACGATAAACTGCTCATGTTCAATAAACTGCTCACGTACAATAAACTGCTCACATACAGTAAAATGCACACGTACGATAAATGCCTCACATACGATAAAATGCTCACATATGATAAAATGCTCACGTACGATAAAATGCTCACGCACAATAAAATGCTCAGGTACGATAAGCTGCTCACATACGATAAAATGCTCAGATACGATAAACTGCTCTCGTACGATAAAATGCTCACGTACAATAAAATGGTCACATGTGATAAAATGCTCTCGTAAGATAAAATGCTCTCGTACGATAAAATGCTCTCGTACGATAAAGGGCTCAGTTGATGAAAGCGATTTGCTTTGATGGAATTAGCCGCTGACTTCTTGTTGTAATCTGCTGTAAATATCAGTCCTTTTTCGTTATTTATAGTCAGAAGGTCGCCCTGGAAAGAGAACGAATGGACGTTGCTGCATCTTTGCTTCAGCTTTGATACATAATTCATGCTGACGTTTGTCTGTTTCCACATAGAAACAGTTATTTTCATCCAACTGAATCTCGTGGTGAATCGCTGGTGTTGACGTGAACCGGCTGGGTTCTGGACAGACTGGGGCCCTGTTCTTTCCCTCAGAGTCTGTGATGGTTTTACATTCTCGCCGCGATCCTTCCCGAGCGCTGAAACTCCTCCATCATCACTTCTCCTGCTGCCGCCGCTGGGTTTCAGCTGCTTTAATCCCATCGGGTCGTCTCTGAGGGTGGACAGGTTAATTCGCGAGGCGGCGCCGCCGAGCGGAACAATTCAAGTTTGGGGCTCTCTCAGCGTCCAGGACAGACATCATTAACAGGAGGAGCTGCAGCGGAGTCCTCCACACGGCAGCGAGGCCCACTTAATCCCACAACAGGAGGTATTATTTCAACCCGACGCACCGTTGCGCCTCCTAATCCATCATGATGTTAGTGCTGTTGGTCCATTCAAACGTGCAGCAGATCAGGAGGAAGCAGGCTGTGAAGCCACAACACCAGACACAGAAGATCTTTAGGACGCCAAACACCTCCATGCTGCCCGCTTAAAGGTCTTCTTGGTTTCTGTAAACCTGAAGTCGCATGTCCACAGTTTAAGATCAATCACCAGAGCAGGATGATGATCCTGCAGAAGATCTACATCAGACAGAATGATCAAGTTTCTCTCTTTTTATTGTTTAACTCAGTGCTTCTCTAACCTTTAATTCTGCGTACAACCTGAGAAACTGTTCAGCTCTCTGAGTATCACCATGATGACCAGTTTTAACATATAGCCATATATGCCATAATTAGCTTTAAACACACAGAGATGTTTACTCCTTATTGTGGCTGGTCATACTCTCATACAGAGCAAAATAAACACTCAAAGGTTGTTGCATCTGCACTGCAACTGAATATGCAACAACTTTTTTAAAATACACAATTTACACTCGTTTGAAACGTATTTATAATGCATTTCATGTTTTGGATTTTTTTTAAAGTGAAAATGTGGGAAAAAATGGAAAGTTATGACGTTCCCTGCGTAGCACCAGAGAGCGCTCGCGTACCACAGTTTGCGCACCACTTAACTCAAGAAAAAGACATACGATTTAAAGGAGGGAACAGCAGCTTCTACATGAAAATGATGATGCAGTTTAACAAACATGGTGTTCCTCAAGGATCTACTGTAGGACCCGTGCATCTTGCTCGTTAGATGTTTTTATTAAACTGTCATTTATTGTTATTAATGGTTTCTATGGCTCAGAAATGAAGAGTGTTCAGTTTAATGGGTAAATTAAGAGCAAACTCACATTATTTTGCATTTTCGATGTTTTTCATAAGATCCATGCCTGTTTGCATTTTTTTTTCATTTATGTTTTTATTTTATAAACATGATAAATTGTATTTAATTTTTGTCAAATCTGCTGCTTTTTATTTTCCAGAGAAGGGGAATTTTTAGTTTCAGGACTAATTAAGAGCAAATGTTCAACTCTTCTTTTGCTGGACATCCCTGGTGTCCCACAGGGATCTACTGTAGGACCCATAACCATCTGCTTATTGATGATATTACTGTCATTTTATATTTTATACAGATTGAGTCATCATGTATGATTTATGCCAGATCAGTGATTTCCCAGAATTCTCTCAGCTTGGTTGAATTAGATTTCTGTAATGATGAACAGATTTAGACTGAAAGATGTAAAAGCAGTCAAATCTGTGTCTTGGCCGGGTAACTTGTAGTTTCTTCTGGAGAGATTAAACCAGAACCAGACAGCGATGAAACCCTCCTGAAGCTTTCACACAAACAGAAATCAGTTTGTTCTCAGCTGCTGCAATTTCCTGATAATTTCCTAAAAATGACAAATAATAATTTCCTCAGGAGGAAAAACAATTAAAGCAGCATAAAACAAAAGCACATCTCCACCACTGTCAGCGGCTAAATGAATATTTGTGGAGAGTAAACTCCGGCGACTCTGGCGAGGAGTTTAGCAGCGTCTCCCATCCATCAGCAAAGCTAATTCACACCAGGATGAAGCAGCACCGGCTGAAAAACAGCCATAATTTAGTCCGTCCTTATGTATTTATCAAGATGAATAATCAGGACGAGAGCCCCCCCCCCCCCCCCCCCCCCCCCCCACACACACACACACACACACACACACACACACGCCTCCTCCAGAGCCGAGAACGGAGGATCCTTCACCGCCGATTGCTCCGCCACATCAATATTCAGACGATCAGCGGTCCATGAGTAAACAGGAAGAAGCGCTGGCCTCGGCATATTTGAACGCAGCCAGTTTAGCGCAGCGGCTATTAAACGATGTCCCCGTTATTTATTTCCTTTCCTTGTTATTAACGCCGGACGCGATATTATTCTAATTATATCAGGCCCAATCAGCAGTATTGCCTGTCTCCGGCTCATTTCCATTAGCTTTGTCTTTCACACTGTGATACTAATTCAATGAGACATCAAACATTTAAATGGAGGCGAGATGCAGAGGTCAGGAGTTTCTCTGTAATTGTGTTTGTCCCCCGCCGGATGACTGATCGCAAGGAGCCGCCCGTCTCATCACATCAGCCGCACACTAATATGTTCGTTTGCTCTCCAATGCTAATATGTGTTTAGCTCCGTTATACCCGAGCCGGTCCAGGCCTCGGCATTCACGGAGGAGGACGTTTGTTACCTAACCCCAACCCCTAACCCCTAACCCTAACCCCTAACCCTAACCCCAAACCTAACCCTAACAATTTTTAAATTTTAAACAATTTTTCCCCCACGAAATCTATGAATTTTGTCTCTGTATGTCATTCTATATTCTTAAATACATTGTTTTATATTTTTTGCATGTTTTTTTTTAACTTTTTCTTATTATTATTATCAGCACTTTATTCTCTAGCACTTATTTTTAATATTTATTTATGGTTTTATTTTTTAATTTTAAAATGATTCAGTGGGTTGGAAATTAAAATTATTAATGTAATTTAAATTATTAACTAACTTTTACTCTAAATCCTACTCCACCACCCTGGTATTATGGATTTTGGGGCCTTTGGTCACGGGAGCTTTTTAGCAAACAAATATCCCTGCTGCACCTCTGCCCCTTGGCCTGACTCGCATGGCATCCATTTTGAAATATATTTTATTTCTTTATTTTTTTTTTTATTATTAATAAATTTTTTTTTTTTATGGACAGTGTCTTTCTGGCATTGTCCCTGAGAGCCTGTGCCTCTGGAATTCTCCTTTAGGAGAACTGCGTTTTTCTCTTGACCTAACCCCTAATCCTAACGTTAAACAAAGCGAAGACAGAGGGAGCACAGGGGATGCATGAAGACCTCCGAGTCTACATGGGTAACAGCCTGAGCCCAGAGCATGAGCTGGAGCCATTTATATTCTGAATAACGGCATCCAAATAATTGAAAGAAAAAGAACCACAAATAATTCAAAGAAGAAGCAGAAAAGAGGATCCCGACGAAAGACAGATGGAGGCCCTGAAGTCAGGAAGATCAGGGGTCCTACGAGTATTTCACTGAGTAATTACAGCCAGATCACGCAGCTGAACTGTTCTAGATGAGATATCAGTATTGGAGAGGCCAGATGAAGAAGAAGAAGAAACAGGAACCAACTGATGATAAAGTGATGGGAAAACTACAGCTTTACGGGTATTTCTGTCAGCATTCAGGACCAGAAACATCAACAAAGTTATTTATAAATTTGATAAAGCCTTTGAAATGTTCAAGATTAGACAAAGAAAGAGTAGAAATCAAAGAGAGATGATAAACAGATGAAAACGTTCATGTTAATAAGACCAGGCCCCTTTCAGGTATTTCTGTCAGTCGGGGGGTTTGGGGTTAGACCAGCCTTTCTCAACCTTTTTTCAGTAACGACACCTTTCAAAAGTGAATAAAATCTCACGCCACCCCAGAGTAAAATATAATCCAAAGCTCCGACTGTAAATGCATCCGTCCCGTTTATTTAGTTTAAATAACCTGAACAGGATAACTGCACCAGAGTAGGCCTCAGCAGGAAAGCTTCTTTTCATCCGTGATGTGCTTGCTTCCATCCATCATCCTTGTATTGCCTCTTTTTAGCCTCATCGCTAGCAGCTAGCATTGCAACCTATGGAGCAGACTCAGAGCTGGTGGATGAAGTCTTGATGAAGAAGTCGGCTCCTCTGTGATGTTCCGTTCCTGTGGGGCTTTTCTTTTTAGAAAACCATCCATGATGCTGCTAAAAAGTTCTCTTTGCTATCTGTGAAATAAAACTCAAGCGGTTAAATGATATTACGACGTAAGCTAACTGGGCAGTCACGATGTTAACATTGGGAAATGGGCATGTGAGACATATTTTTATTATTCATTTCATGTCCAATTATGTATCTTATTTATGTATTCATTCATAGGCAAAAAGTATGTATTTATGTATGCATTCATATATTTATACAGCGCTATCTCTACTTATGAAATTAATTTGGTTCTGGAAGTAGTTTCGAACCTGATAACTTCCTTAAGTAGAGACGTGGTTTTCCATGGAAATGCACTAATCTGTTCCAAGCCCCCCAAAATTCAAACATTATTTTTTTTATAAATTATAAATAATACATGAAATGACATAAAAACCTGTTAGAAATACATGTTAGAACTAGAAAAGCACTCAGAGAGCGCAGACCTCCACTAAACGCAACAATTATAGAAAATTTGAAAGTCATCCAGAACCCAGGATTTCTTCCAGATCAGAACCAAAATGAAATCAGTTCTTCCTTTTCATATTTCTGACAACTCTGGAAAATTTCATAAAAATCCATCCATAACTTTTAGAGTTATCTTGAACACAGACAGACAGACAGACAGATAAACGCCAGCAAAAACAACCTCCTTGGTGGAGGTAAAAATTGTTTGTTTATCTGGGTTGCTGGGTTACGCTCATACAGCCAATGGGATGCCAGGAAGATGCTAAGCGATAGCCAATGGCAGAGCAGCTACAGCTATGTTTACGTTCAGTAAACTCTGGGAGCTGAGAGTAGCAGCGCTACTGGGTTTCTGCCTTTCGTATCCTGAAATTTCTTTCGTAACTTAGAGGCAATATTTTTCCTATGAGGCGTTTCGTAACCTGAAAATTTCGTAAGTAGAAACGTTCGTAAGTAGAGGTACCGCTGTAAATGTCAGAATAGGTCATTTTTTTTTACACCCCTGAAGCAGCCAGACGACCCCCAGTGTGCCGCGACACCCCGGTTTAGGAAGGCTGGGTTAGACCATCAGTAGTAGACCAGACTGTGGAATAAAAATATTTCTAGATGGAGGACTTTCATCCCAGTAGATGAACACAGATGAACACAGATTCCAAGAGAAGGAGTAGGAGAAAAGAGAAGGAGAAACAGACTGCTGGTGTGAGGAAAGTCCTCTACGGGTGTTTCTGTCCTAACGGAAGATGCTCCAGTAGCGAGGAACATGACGGTTCAGGAGGCACCCTGGTTTTCCCTCCACTGGCGGGTTCCTCCAGTTGTTCCAGGGTCTTTTCCTTGTAGATCTTCTACCCAGATGTGCCAGATGTGATCCCCTCTCCCCAGCAGTGGTCCACCATGGCCATCTGAAGGTAGACACGGAGCTAAAATTGGGGATCCGTATTGCTTGTTTCGGCTTGTCACTATCCTTCACCAGTAGCCCCAGTAGCCCCAGTAGCCCCAGAATCCCAGAAGCCCCAGAATCCCTGTGGCGTTACTGCCAACCAGTGGTTGAGAACAGAACCCTTTCACCGTAGTGGGATGAAGACCAGAGCTCAAAGACATCACTTCTAGACTGAAAGGAAGGATGGGTTTATTAAACTCAGTTTGAGTTTTAAACTGCCACAGATGAATAAAGGGTTTATAGTCTTCTGTCGGTTTGGACCTTCACAGTACAGAACCTTCTACGGGTCCTCCAGACTATAATCTGAAGCCAAAAAACAAAAGAATTAACGGAGTTAACGTTGCCAGAAACAACGGCGACATTCGCTCAGGCTCCTGAAGAACAAGCTGAGCAAGGAAGAGGAAGAGGAGGGGGACGGCTCCACGTAATAGTATCTAATTCATCACTTAAAGTGGAGGGCGACCTCTGGGCGTCCCGCTCCCCCCACCCCTCACCTCCACCACCTCCATCACCTCCTCAGCTGCTCTGTTTAATTGTCGGAGCCTGGAGTAAATGAAAATCAACTGTCCTCATAATGAATAGAAGCCATTACTCTGACGAAACCACACCAGCGCACACGTGCAGTGGTGCAGATGTCGGTTGAAGGTTCCCAGTAACGTTACTGGAGACTGCAACTGCTGAAGAGGAAGCAACTGGCCATGAAGTGAGATGATGCATTAGAAAAAGAATTTACAGTCATCCAGGTCACAGAAGGAATTTAAAAGTTGTTGAGAAAAGAAATCTCAGCTCTCACTTGAGTTCTGTCAGGAAGCAACTTCAGCAGGTCCTGTTTGTGAGAAACTTTTGATTCTGCTTCAGGTTTTCTCTTCTACCAGACTTTTCCTGGCCAGGCCATGTTTTTATCCCCAGGTACTGCCTGCTAAAATGAAAAATATATATATATAAAAAAACATCCATGTTAAAATGTTATAACAATGAGTCCATTGGGTCCCCTATGAACACGAGAGGGCCCGTTGGGTTCCCTATAAACATGAGAGGGCCCGTTGGGTCCCGCTATAAACACTAGAGGGCCCGTTGGGTCCCCTATAAACATCAGAGGGCCTGTTGGGTCCCACTATAAACCCCAGAGGGCCCAGTGGGTCCACTATAAACACGAGAGGGCCCGTTGGGTTCCCTATAAACATGAGAGGGCCCGTTGGGTCCCCTATAAACATGAGAGGGCCCGTTGGGTCCCCTATAAACACGAGAGGGCTCGTTGGGTCCCCCATAAACATGAGAGGGCCCTTGAGTCCCCTATAAACACGAGAGGGCCCGTTGGGTCCCACTATAAACACTAGAAGGCCCGTTGGGTCCCCTATGAACATCAGAGGGCCCGTTGGGTCCCACTATAAACTCCAGAGGGCCCAGTAGGTCCACTATAAACACGAGAGGGCCTTTTGGGTTCCCTATAAACACGAGAGGGCCCGTTGGGTCCCCTTATAAACACGAGAGGGCCGTTGGGTCCCACTATAAACACAAGAGGGCCTGTTGGGTCCCCTATAAACACGAGAGGGTCCGTTTGGTCCCCTATAAAGATGAGAGGGCCCGTTGGGTCCCCTATAAACATCAGAAGGCCCGTTGGGTCACCCTATTGACATCAGAGGGCACGTTGGGTCCCCTATAAACATCAGAGGGCCCGTTGGGTCCCTTATAAACATCAGAAGGCCCGTTGGGTCACCCTATTGACATCAGAGGGCACGTTGGGTCCCCTATAAACATCAGAGGGCCCGTTGGGTCCCTTATAAACTTCAGAGAGCCCATTGGGTCCCGTATTAACATCAGAGGGCCCATTGGGTCCCACTATAAACACGAGAGGGCCCGCTGGGTCCCCTTTAAACAAGAGAGGGCCCGTTGGGTCCCCCTATAAACATCAAACGGCCCGTTGAGTCCCCTTTAAACATCAAAGGGCAAGTTGGGTCCCTTATAAACACGAGAGGGCCCGTTGGGCCCCCTATAAAGATGAGAGGGCCCATTGGGTCCCCTATAAACATGAGAGGGCCCGGTGGGTCCCCTATAAACATGAGAGGGCCCGTTGGGTCCCCTATAAACATGAGAGGGCCCGTTGGGACCCTATAAACACGAGAGAGTGAACCGAGAGTGAGATTTACTTTTGTTTGGACTCATTTTCTCTTCCATAATGGGTTAGCTAACAGGGTTAGCTGTTGGTGGTCAGGCGCTAAGGTTAGGTGTTAGGTATTTGGGGCTAGGGTTAGGGCTTAAGGGCTGTGTATACTCTCACGGCAATGTGTCGCCATCAGCTTGTTGCAGAGATTCCGCCGTCACTTTTGATTTATACTCACGCAGTCTCCGCTGTTATGCCACAATGCAAGAGCGACAATCACGAACTAGCTAAACTTACTAAACTTATCTCTTGCGTTTTTCCACTTCCTCACCGTCTCGGCTACGGCGTATTGGCTAGACCACTTTGATTCATCGCTATTCTCCCTGGCCATGAATTACTAGAATATGTGCTGTGTTTTTGTAGTTGTGAACCAAAATCGCTACTGGAGATGTGTGTACTTCCTCATTTCTTCAATGACGTGGCTCTTTTGGCTGACGTGTTTGATGTGAGAATTGACCAGTTTGATGGCTTGAGTTTGAGGCCCCCTTTCTCTCCTCTCTGCGACTGGACTGATTCAGCGTCGAGCTATTGGCTGAATTTTGGGGAGGTGCACCGGAGTGACTGCGTAGGGTGGGGGGACATCTCTGCGACCTGACGTTTGAGTAATAATCAGGCTTTAGGTGTTTGGGGCTAGGTGCTAGGTGTTGTGTAGCTGCAGGTTGATTGGCTGGAGCTTGATTGGCTGCAGATCTGCTCAAATACACCTCAGGTCTAAAGAAGTCGTCTAGTTTTTAACCAGGTGTGTTGCTGTCAAGCAGGCGTCTCTACAGCTCTAGGAAGGAGTTTTAAAGATATCAGCCCTGGTGGGTGATGGATGGATAGATGGAGGAGACCAGAGCAAGTAAACGGGTTCGTCCCACGTCCCCACCTGCAGGCTTCCACGTTCAGATGGGACCTGGTCCGGGCAGATTTGTGGACGGGCGTCTTCACGCGGGACGGGGTGATGGAAAGCCCCGGAGTCTCTGTGTGCTAAAGAGTTCATTACGCCCCGTCATCAATCCTTCCTCCTCCTGAAGCATTACATTCATCAGGAAAATTAAAAAAGTGCCATGTCTGCCGTGATTTGTTCTCCTCCATCAAGAACACACACAGTTGAGTCGCCTCCATTTGCATATTCTCTAGATGTGATAATAACTCACCGGGGCCTGAATCAGCGCTGGCGGCGGGATGCAGCTCAGTGGGGAGGAAGATGAGGGGCAGAACCGGGACCATCCGGAGCCCAAAACCTCCACAGACGCCACCACCATCAGTCATGTGACATCAGGGAAGAGAGAAGAAGAGACATTGATGAAGGCTCGTCAATGACGCACCAACCTGCACCAAGACAGCTGCGTGAAATAATCATCATTAAAAAAAAATACAACCTTTCAAATGTTCCTAACTGTTGTTTTGATTCTGAGGTTTGTGTAAAAACCTCATAAATGTCACCTGGTCATCGTGGGCGTCGGCCTGACAGGTGCGCTCCAGGTCATCATCCCCGTTATGCATCTATGTGGAGATTCAGCAAAATACAAATGCTGAAAGGTTGGAGAAAAACGGACTTTAAAAAAACATTTAGGAATATTTTTTTGGAAACAGAAATGTCTTTTTTAAGTTTAAAAGAAATTCCTGCCTACAAAATAATATTTGAAAAATTTTTTTTTTTTTAATTGAAAAAAAATCCCTGCCTCCAAAAAATATTTGAATGTTATTTTTTTCAAAAAGAAATTCCTGCCTCCAAAAATATATGAAAAATATATATTTTTAAGTTTAAAAAAATTCCTACCTCCAAACAAATATCCAAACATTTTTTTTAAATGTTAAAAATTGAATTGCTTATTTACTTTTTAATTCAAATTATTTTAGAAAAAATGTTAAAAGGAAAGAAAAGGTTGTGACGCAAAAAGAAGCTAATTCATCCCCCAAAAAATACCAAAAAGTATTTTAGAAATTCTTTTGATAAATGTTTTTATTTATTTTTTTTTATAAAAATAATGACATGATTCCAAGAAAGGGAGAAAAAAAATATCCTCAACACAAAAGCAAATCCCCCGAAATACTGAAAACATAGTTTTAATTCCAGGAATGTGAAAAAGTTTGAGGGAAAAAAATCTAAATATTTAAATAATAATAATATTTACTTAAATCCAAAAAAGAAACCTGAAATATGAAAACTCTTAAATCTTTTCTTCAATTTTGATGCTTATTTTCTCCTAAATAAAAGAAAATCAAAACTGTGGAAGGTCTTTGGTGCTCAGGCTTCCACAGAGAGAAAAACCACCCACAGGTGGAAAATACTGGAGACACTTGTCCATCCTCCCACTAGGGGGCATCCCAGTTAATTACCCCAGATCAGACCACGTAACGCTCAGAGAGCTCCAGGAAACGCAGGAGAGCCAGACGGTCTGAACCAGTGCAGTCTGGAAGGGTCTACAGGAGAAACAGAACATGATACCAGGACTGAGGTCCACTAACCTGCAGCTGAACAAACCAGCAGACGTCTGGGACAGTGAGACCAGAGGGGGGCTGTTTGGACCTAATGTCCAGAGCTGTCATTGGAGCCACTGGGACGTCCTTGATAATAAATCTGTCTGCTGCTGGGAGGGGTCTGGAGATGAGTGGGGGGTCCCTGGTCACCTGGGGGTTGGTGGCGTAGAAGAGCGTTATTATGCTGATGATGAATGAGCTGGGAGGATGGAGGACACAGCTGACTGGGTCCATTTACATCACATCTTTGTTAGAGGAGCATCTCTGATGACTCTGAGGCTTT
This sequence comes from Hirundichthys speculiger, assembly GCA_018398805.1. Taxonomy (NCBI): domain Eukaryota; kingdom Metazoa; phylum Chordata; class Actinopteri; order Beloniformes; family Exocoetidae; genus Hirundichthys; species Hirundichthys speculiger. The sequence goes on along the minus strand of JAGFBZ010002568.1, from coordinate 417,075 downwards.
AGTGAAGAGCTGGACCACATCAGGAAGTCCATCAGGAGGCGGGCTTTTCATCAGTGGAACCCTCTGGTTAAAAAAGATGAGCAATCCCAAACTGCAGTTCCTCTGCTCACCCTCCAGGCCTCCAACAGCGAGGCCATCTGCACTGACCCTCATGTTGGATTGTCGGACTGTCCTTTGGGGCCTTGTCACCTTGTTTCTGATTCCTTACCTGTGTGATGTGATGACGAGGGTCATCAACGCTTCTCCTACGCTTTCAATGACAATCTTTCAATTCGAAAACGATTCTCACCTGAGAATCTGCAGCAGCGGAGGCAGGACCTGCTGCCATCATCGCCATGGAGAGCTGGACTGTCTGTAGATGATCAGGTAAGAGTCTTTCTACAGGTGAATAAAGGAGTCAGAGAATTCAGAGAAATACCGATGGAAAAAACTAAAATGGCCAGCTGTCTAGCCAACAACAGACCAGCCAGCAACTGGCTAATCAACAACAGGCTAGCTAACAGCTGTCTAGCCAACAACAGACCAGCCAACAACTGGCTAATCAACAGCAGGCTAGCTAACAGCTGTCTAGCCAACAACAGACCAGCCAACAACTGGCTAATCAACAACAGGCTAGCCAACAGCTGTCTAGCCAACAACAGACCAGCCAACAACTGGCTAATCAACAACAGGCTAGCCAACAGCTGTCTAGCCAACAACAGACCAGCCAACAACTGGCTAATCAACAACAGGCTAGCCAACAGCTGTCTAGCTAACAACAGACCCGCCAACAACTGGCTACTAAACACCATAGGCTAGCCAACAGCTGTCTAGCCAACAACAGACCAGCCAACAACTGGCTAATCAACAACAGGCTAGCCAACAGCTGGCTAGCAAACAACAGGCTAACCAACAGCTGACTAACCAACAACTGACTAACCAACAACAGGCTAACCAACAGCTAGCTAATCAACAACAGTTTAACCAACAGCTGACTAACCAACAACAGGCTAACCAACAACAGGCTAACCAACAGCTGACTAACCAACAACTGACTAACCAACAACAGGCTAACCAACAGCTAGCTAATCAACAACAGGTTAACCAACAGCTGACTAACCAACAACAGGCTAACCAACAGCTGACTAACCAACAACTGGCTAAGCAACAGCTGGCCAACAAATGGCTGGCTAGCCAACTGGCTAAACAACAACTGGCTAGACAACAACTGGTTAACCAACAGATGGCTCACCAACACCTGGCTAACCAACAACAGGCTAGCCAACAGCTGGCTAACCAACATCTGGCCAGCTTCAGGTTCCAGCAGAGTTTAGTCGGAGCTCCACTGGTTTCGGCTCCAGCAACTTCGTGCCACTTGTGGCAACAACATCTGTGATATGCTGCACTCTCGTCTCTTTCTATGATGCGTTCGTGTAGCTGGTTGGCGTTGTGTTTTGTTCAGGTGGTAGTGGTCTTCTAAGGACTGAAGCTGAGTCTCTCCCTGTGCTGCTTGTGTATATTGCATGACTCTTTGTGTGATTAAAAATGGCTCGTTAGGAGCAGGTTGCAGTTTTATTTATGCCCCCCGACTGAGCGGCTCATGTTTAATGTTGCCTCTCGTTTTCTTCTTCTTGGGGAATATGCAAAGTTTATCAGATCCCGGATCCGGGCTTTCAAGTCAGCCCCGGCTGACGGAGATTGAGGGATCGGGGTGGCGGCGGCGGCGGTCGCCTGCAGGGCAGAGTGACGCTCGTCTCAGCTAATCGGCCCTGACGCGCTCCTGATGCCAGCCCGTCATTAGAAACACCTCAAACGAGGCCTCGACCTTTGATTCGCGCTCCTCCGCGGGTTTCCCGCCCGTCAGCGTGACAGCGCCACTGACAGCTCCCCGTCACAAGAGCGCTTGTCGTCTTTTGTGGGAAGTTTTGCAACAATTAGCATAAATGTTTGATCTGTCTCCGCCGCTGCAGCGAGATCCGGCTGGGAGGCTGAGCGCCGGGAAGCGACAAACCTTTGTAAAGTGTACTTTTCTCCCCGTTAACACACAAAGACGAGGCGGCGGAGGCAAACAGCCAAACATATGTACCCTTTGTGGGATCTTTTATTGAACATATTTGGGAGCAAAGACGGCAGAGTTTGATCATGACGGGAAAAAAAGACCTCAGCGAATGCACATCTCCAAATCTGCACACTTGTTCGCATTATTCATTTCACAGCAACTTATTTACACTCCAGATGGAAAACAACCGAGGGATCACAGCCCAGCGACGACAGGCAGAAAGTCAAGAAACTTTCAGGTAAGTAGTGCAGAAACTCCCAGAGCAACTTCTGCTGCGGAGATAACCGAGATCCGTGATGAGGGCACGCGGTCTTCTGCCAATTAACGCGAGCGCCTGCGAGAGCCTGCAGCTAAATGAAATATAGACTTACAAGAGAATCAAAGCAGGCGTGCAAGACGAGGAAGAGCGTCATTAACGTCCCGCCGTTGGCTGACGCTTCAAAGACAGACGACTGGGCCGAGCAGTGAGAGACCGCTGGATCCTGAACCGGGACCATCACCAGGGAGGTCCATCAGCAAACAGAGAGGAACCAGAGGGCTGGAGGGTCAGTATCCACCTCCCAAACATCAGCCTTGAATGATCCAGTTGATCACTGTCAACCTCCGAAACTGCTCAAGTTATTGAAGTGAGATTCATATGTGACACCGACCACTAGAGGCTGAAGTTCCTCTACCGACCACTAGAGGCTGCAGTTCCTCTACCGACCACTAGAGGCTGCAGTTCTCCTACCGACCACTAGAGGCTGCAGTTCTCCTACCGACCACTAGAAGCTGCAGTTCCTCTACTGACCACTAGAGGCTGCAGTTCTCCTACTGACCACTAGAGGCTGCAGTTCTCCTACCGACCACTAGAGGCTGCAGTTCCTCTACCGACCACTAGAGCCTGCAGTTCCTCTACCGACCACTAGAGGCTGCAGTTCTCCTACCGACCACTAGAGGCTGCAGTTCCTCTACCGACCACTAGAGGCTGCAGTTCCTCTACCGACCACTAGAGGCTGCAGTTCCTCTACCGACCACTAGAGGCTGCAGTTTCCTCTACCGACCACTAGAGACTGCAGTTCCTCTACCCCCTAGACCGACCACTAGAGGCTGCAGTTCCTCTACCGACCACTAGAGGCTGCAGTTCCTCTACTACCGACCACTAGAGGCTGCAGTTCCTCTACTGACCACTAGAGGCTGCAGTTCTCCTACCGACCACTAGAGGCTGCAGTTCCTCTACTGACCACTAGAGGCTGCAGTTCCTCTACTGACCACTAGAGGCTGCAGTTCCTCTACCGACCACTAGAGGTTGCAGTTCCTCTACTGACCACTAGAGGCTGCAGTTCCTCTACCGACCACTAGAGGCTGCAGTTCTCCTACCAACCACTAGAGGCTGCAGTTCCCCTGCCGACCACTAGAGGCTGCAGTTCTACTACCGACCACTAGAGGCTGCAGTTCCTCTACCGACCACTAGAGCTGCAGACCACTAGGCTGAGCTGCTCAGTTCCTCTACTGACCACTAGAGGCTGCAGTTCCTCTACTGACCACTAGAGGCTGCAGTTCTTCTACTGACCACTAGAGGCTGCAGTTCCTCTACTGACCTCCATAAATTGTGAATTAGAGCATAGTTCTTTTTATTTTAAGGGTACTTTGTCTTGTTGATCTGGAGCAATTAGGAGCCTGAATCTCAAAAACAGGCCTGAGTAGGGAGGGGTAAGCAGTTTAAAGGAGCCGTATGTAAGAGATCTAATAAAACGAATCATAAAATGACCCCGATATGTCAACAGACATTTAAAAATCATGTTCATTTCAAATACTTATGTCACTGACAACAGCACTCAAGCCAGGATATTCCCATTTAAAAAGAGGAGTTGCAGCCCTCAACTGATGTTGATGTTGTCATTTTTTGTTTTGGCCTGAAGCGCCACCCTCCACCTATCTCTCAATCAGGAAGTCAGTAGTGTTTCTACATCCGGGTTGCCAGCTCGGCTCTAATTATCGCAGCAGCCGCTACGAACGTGTTGGATGAAAAAATGTCTAGCTTTCCAAAACCTAAAAGACCTCGTTATGAATCCGAGTTACGTCGTGACAAGGTCCGAAATAAAACAAGAATTTGTATAGGAGATGCTTTTGATAGATGGAGACGGCTGAAAGCGGAGAAGAATTTGAAGACAGACGCCAACGTTGCTGATTTTCTCCTGGACAGGTAAGATTCATAGCTAAATGTTTGGCTAACGCTAATTTACTTGGACAAGGTAACAGTGGTACCTCTACTTACGAACGCCTCTACATACGAAACTTTCAGGTTACGAAACGCCTCAACGGGAAAATATTTCCTCTAGTTACGAAAGATCAAATAAAGAAAACATCTTTTATAAAGCATTAAAATATAATTAACAGAAAATAAACTTACTGTGTAGGACTAGTCGCTTGCCATGACAGCCTACGTTCCTGCTGCATTCTGTAGCCGACCTGGCAACCTCTGGTCGGGGAGGAGGGGGAGGGTACACGCCGCTCAACAGTAATTTGAAAGTGACTGCAGTACCAGTTTTGGCCATAATCTTACAAACGGCTCCTTTAAAAATGCTCTCAGCCAAAATTTAGATCATATAGACATGTATATTTGGATAATGTCCCCAAAACAAAGAAAAGACATATTACATTCTTTAAAAATGGACCACAAGGGCAGCATGTACGAGGGAAACAATTAGGGGCCTAAAATAGAGCCTTGAGGAACTTCATGAGAGGAGGACGTTGCAGAGCTTAACAGAATCTGAGTTTAACATTTAAGGACTGATTGATTACGTTTTTTTCAAGTACAGCTGGTAACTGCTGAGATCCAGTGATTTTAAATGATCCGTGTCATCCTAGAACAGGAAAATCAGGCCTCGTTAGGGCTCTTAACCTCGTTTTGACCAGACTGGGAGCATCAGCCTTGATTTGTTGGGGAGCTGCAGATGCTCCGGTCTCTTCCAGTCCTCCCTCAGACCCGTGTTTCTGCTCCTTCATGTATGTAACAATGCTTCAACATGCAGGAAATGTTTGTCGTTTTTACCGCCTGTGTCAGTTTTCAGTTTTCTCTCGGCGAAGGCGCCGCCGAGGCTGCGGGCGTGGCTTTGATGGTGGGCCCGCTGGAAGAAACCTCCTCCGGGCCTTGAATAGGAATCCGCTTGATCTCCGGGTCTAATTAGCAGCGTGCTTCTTAATTGTTGGTGTTGGAGATGGTGGGGGCGCGGCCTCCTGGCGCGCTCATCACAATTCATGACTGCAAGCTTTGATTCGAGCTGAAAAGCTGCTAAGTGGTTTAACTGGGAGCCTGAAATCTGCCGCTGGCCATTATTCATGAGGCACTCGTGTTTTTATCTCAGACGTGAAGCACTTGATGGTCGTTTCCTCCTGTTAGCGGGTCAGGCGGCGCCCGTCCAGCTCGCCTGGTGACATCAGCGTCCAGCAGCCGTCACCAGTCTGAGATCAGATCCAGCCGAGAGCGATGTCTCTGTTAAAGCAAACCCGAGGGGGGCGGACAGCCGGTTAGACCGCTGTCCACCCCCCTCCTCCCTCAGCGGCTCCCAGGAGACCCCTCCCAACGTTTCAGGGACAAAAGATCCTCTGTGATCATTTTATAGAGCGTTAATGATCCCGATGTGTTCACCAGATCAGATACAAAGGCCCGTTCATTCATCAGTCAAACCTTAGCGATTCAGCTCTTTCTGAATGAAATGTGGCGCAAAGTGGCACAGGAACATTAAAAAAGATTAAAGCAGAAAAGAGACTGAGTTGTTCTGTTAATGATCAGGACTGAAGGCCTGAGATGGTCCCTGGTGATGAAGCTGGATCTGTTCAGGTTCAGGATGAGCAGGGTGAAGCTGGTTAACTAGATAATCCATCTGAGCTGTTCCAGATATAAACCTAACCCTAACCCTAACCCTAACCTAGTATGAAGCTGGTTAACTAGATAATCCATCTGAGCTGTTCCAGATATAACCCTAACTCTAACCCAGTATGAAGCTGGCTAACTAGATAATCCAGCTGAGCTGTTCCAGATATGAACCTAACCCTAACCCTAACCCAGTGTTAAGCTGGTTAACTAGATAATCCAGCTGAGCTGTTCCAGATATAAACTTAACCCTAACCCTAACCCAGTATGAAGCTGGTTAACTAGATAATCCAGCTGAGCTGTTCCAGATATAAATTTAACCCTAACCCTAACCCAGTATGAAGCTGGTTAACTAGATCATCCAGCTGAGCTGTTCCAGATATAAACTTAACCCTAACCCAGTATGAAGCTGGTTAACTAGATAATCCAGCTGAGCTGTTCCAGATATAACCCTAACTCTAACCCAGTATGAAGCTGGTTAACTAGATCATCCAGCTGAGCTGTTCCAGATATAAACTTAACCCTAACCCAGTATGAAGCTGGTTAACTAGATAATCCAGCTCAGCTGTTCCAGATATAAACTTAACCCTAACCCTAACCCAGTATAAAGCTGGTTAACTAGATAATCCAGCTGAGCTGTTCCAGATATAAACCTAACCCTAACCCTAACCCAGTATAAAGCTGGTTAACTAGATAATCCAGCTGAGCTGTTCCAGATATAAACCTAACCCTAACCCAGTATGAAGCTGGTTAACTAGATCATCCAGCTGAGCTGTTCCAGATATAAACCTAACCCTAACCCTAACCCAGTATGAAGCTGGTTAACTAGATAATCCAGGTGAGCTGTTCCAGATATAAACCTAACCCTAATCCTAACCCTAACCCAGTATAAAGCTGGTTAACTAGATAATCCAGCTGAGCTGTTCCAGATATAAACCTAACCCTAACCCTAACCCAGTATAAAGCTGGTTAACTAGATAATCCAGCTGAGCTGTTCCAGATATAAACCTAACCCTAACCCAGTATGAAGCTGGTTAACTAGATCATCCAGCTGAGCTGTTCCAGATATGAACCTAACCCTAACCCTAACCCAGTATGAAACTGGTTAACTAAATAATCCAGCCGAGCTGTTCCTGATATAAACTTAACCCTAACCCAGTATGAAGCTGGTTAACTAGATCATCCAGCTGAGCTGTTCCAGATATAAACCTAACCCTAACCCTAACCCAGTATGAAGCTGGTTAACTAGATAATCCAGGTGAGCTGTTCCAGATATAAACCTAACCCTAATCCTAACCCTAACCCAGTATAAAGCTGGTTAACTAGATAATCCAGCTGAGCTGTTCCAGATATAAACCTAACCCTAACCCTAACCCAGTATAAAGCTGGTTAACTAGATAATCCAGCTGAGCTGTTCCAGATATAAACCTAACCCTAACCCAGTATGAAGCTGGTTAACTAGATCATCCAGCTGAGCTGTTCCAGATATGAACCTAACCCTAACCCTAACCCAGTATGAAACTGGTTAACTAAATAATCCAGCCGAGCTGTTCCTGATATAAACTTAACCCTAACCCTAACCCTTTGATTTCTCACAACATTCGGAAAAACTCAGGCCTTTTAAAAAGGGGGGAATGTGCTGGAAAAAAGGTTTAGGAGCAAGTTTAACATGTGAGAAAAATGGAAATCTTATAAATCAATACTGAATAAAAATTGCAGATTTGTGAGAGAAATTCTAGCTTTATAAACTGAAATTTGTAGCAAAAACCCTGAAATTTGAACGACATAAACGCCAACATTTACAAGAGAAATGTTATGACATAAAACTGCAAATTTATCTTAAAGAAAAATTAAAGAAATTTGTTTTGAAAATATCACAAATTTACAAAAGGAAAGTAGACAAACTGAAGGGAAAAAACAGAAAATTTGAGAAACCAGGAGAGAAAAAAACAGAAATTTGGTCTTTTTAAAATTACAAATGAATGAGAGAAAATTCAGAGAAAACTGAGTTTAAAATGATTTATAGTTAACTGACTAATTAACAAGAATGAGCAGTTATGGGTCCATAAAGATCTAAATGAGCTGATGAAATAAAACCTTGCCGTCAAGACGACAAATATAAAGAGAAAATCACAAACTCTCAACGTCTCACTTTATATGTTAGAAAATGAAATAAAGATAAAACTGAAATGATCTGAAAACACCAGAAAACAGGACTTTATCAAACTGCACATTTATGAGAGAAAACAAGAACATTTACAAAAGAAAAGAAGTAAAAGAAAATAAAAAGGTGATGAAAAATATTATATTAAAAAAACAAAAAACAAAAAAACTACAAACTTATACATTTGTTAAGTAAAAAACATAGTAACATACACACACGTCTGTCAGAGCCAGACTCGTGGTTGGTTCCTCCTTTGGTGTTTCTGGTGTCTCCTGGTGAAATTCCTCCAGATGCTGGACATTGATGCGTGGACGCCCCCTGGTGGTTGATGCGTGGACGCTCCCTGGTGGTTGATGCGTGGACGCCCCCTGGTGGTTGATGCGTGGACGCCCCCTTGTGGTTGATGCGTGGATGCCCCCTTGTGGTTGATGCGTAGACGCCCCCTTGTGGTTGATGCGTAGACGCCCCCTGGTGGTTGATGCGTGGACGCCCCTGGTGGTTGATGCGTGGACGCCCCCTGGTTGATGCTTGGACGCCCCCTGGTGGTTGATGCGTGGACGCCCCTGGTGGTTGATGCGTGGACCCCCCTGGTTGATGCTTGGACGCCCCCTGGTGGTTGATGCGTGGACGCCCCCTTGGTGGTTGATGTGTGGACGCCCCCTGGTTGATGCGTGGACGCCCCCTGGTGGTTGATGCGTGGACGCCCCCTGGTGGTTGATGCGTGGACGCCCCTTGTGGTTGATGCGTGGACGCCCCCTTGTGGTTGATGCGTAGACGCCCCCTGGTGGTTGATGCGTGGACGCCCCGTCTTGGTTGATGCGTGGACGCCCCATTGTGGTTGATGCGTGGACGCCCCCTGGTGGTTGATGCGTGGACGCCCCGTCTTGGTTGATGCGTGGACGCCCCCTGGTGGTTGATGCGTGGATGCCCCTGGTGGTTGATGGGTGGACGCCCCCTGGTTGATGCTTGGACGCCCCCTGGTGGTTGATGCGTGGACGCCCCCTGGTGGTTGATGTGTGGACGCCCCCTGGTTGATGCTTGGACGCCCCCTGGTGGTTGATGCGTGGACGCCCCCTGGTGGTTGATGCGTGGACGCCCCCTTGTGGTTGATGCGTGGACACCCCGTCTTGGTTGATGCGTGGACGCCCCATTGTGGTTGATGCGTGGGTGCCCCCTTGTGGTTGATGCGTGGACGCCCCATCTTGGTTGATGCGTGGACGCCCCCTGGTGGCTGTAGAGGTGACAACATCTGGTTCAGAACCAAACAGAACGTGACGGATCAGGAACAAAAGCTTCAAACTAGTTCCAGCCGGAAAACGAAGCAGCAGAGATGTTTCCGTCAGGTGGAGAAAGCAGTAACAGCGAACCCACGGACCCCCGGGGCCCCCAACAGACCTGCAGGGGCCCCCAACAGACCTTTAGGGGCCCACCAACAGACCTGCAGGGGCCCACCAACAGACCCACAGGGTCCCCAAAGCAGAGCAGAGAAACAAGAAGTCACAGAACAAGTTTATGAGTTTATGAGACGGAAATATCCTTAAAGACAACGACACAGAAAACAACCAGAGACGAAGAAGAACAAGAAGAAAAGACTCTCAGAGAACCTCTTCAGAAGATTGAAAAATGGCAGCAAATATATCCATCCAGGAAAACTGCCGCACAAGCATGCCAACAACCCTAAGGAGATAAAAGGAATGAAAGAAGCACAAAGAGACAACGGCAGGTTAAAACGACAAAGAAATCTACCACAGACATGAAACTACCATTAAAAGATTAGAAACATCAAACATCAGAGCTCTAAATGTCTGGGACTAAAATGTCCCAGACATTTAAAAACAAGAACAAATGTAGTAAACTCTTCTAGAAACATGGCATTTAACGTGTTTGTTTGAATAATGTTTAGCTGTATGTGGCCCTGACGTTTCCCCAAACTCAGATGTTCATCTATGATTCTGGGACCAGAGGTCCCCAGAGCAACCCTGACCATAACCCTCCACCAGAGGTCCCCAGAGCAACCCTGACCATAACCCTCCACCAGAGGTCCCCCGAGCAACCATGACCCTGACCCAACACCAGAGGTCCCCAGAGCAACCCTGACCCTGACCCAACACCAGAGGTCCCTAGAGTAACCCTGACCATAACCCTCCACCAGAGGTCCCCAGAGCAACCCTGACATAACCCTCCACCAGAGGTCCCCAGAGCAACCCTGACCATAACCCTCCACCAGAGGTCCCCAGAGCAACCGTGACCCTGACCCAACACCAGAGGTCCCCAGAGCAACCCCGACCATAACCCACCACCAGAGGTCCCCCGAGCAACCATGACCTTGACCCAACACCAGAGGTCCCCAGAGCAACCCTGACCATAACCCTCCACCAGAAGTCCCCAGAGCAACCCTGACCATAACCCTCCACCAGAGGTCCCCAGAGCAACCCTGACCATAACCCTCCACCAGAGGTCCCCAGAGCAACCGTGACCCTGACCCAACACCAGAGGTCCCCAGAGCAACCCCGACCATAACCCACCACCAGAGGTCCCCCGAGCAACCATGACCTTGACCCAACACCAGAGGTCCCCAGAGCAACCTGACCATGACCATAACCCTCCACCAAAGGTCCCTAGAGCAACCCTGACCCTGACCCACCACCAGAGGTCCCCAGAGCAACCCTGACCATAACCCTCCACCAGAGGTCCCCAGAGCAACCATGACCATAACCCTCCACCAAAGGTCCCTAGAGCAACCCTGACCATAACCCTCCACCAAAGGTCCCTAGAGCAACCCTGACCCTGACATACCACCAGAGGTCCCCAGAGCAACCCTGACCATAACCCTCCACCAGAGGTCCCTAGAGCAACCCTGACCATAACCCTCCACCAGACGTCCCCCGAGCAACCTGACCATGACCATAACCCTCCACCAAAGGTCCCTAGAGCAACCCTGACCCTGACCCACCACCAGAGGTCCCCAGAGCCACCCTGACCATAACCCTCCACCAGAGGTCCCCAGAGCAACCCTGACCATAACCCTCCACCAGACGTCCCCCGAGCAACCTGACCATGACCATAACCCTCCACCAAAGGTCCCTAGAGCAACCCTGACCCTAACCCACCACCAGAGGTCCCCAGAGCAACTCTGACCATAACCCTCCACCAGAGGTCCCCAGAGCAACCCTGACCATAACCCTCCACCAGAGGTCCCCCGAGCAACCATGACCCTGACCCAACACCAGAGGTCCCCAGAGCAACCCTGACCCTGACCCAACACCAGAGGTCCCCAGAGCAACCCTGACCCTGACCCAACACCAGAGGTCCCTAGAGTAACCCTGACCATAACCCTCCACCAGAGGTCCCCAGAGCAACCATGACCATAACCTCCACCAGAGGTCCCCAGAGCAACCGTGACCCTGACCCAACACCAGAGGTCCCCAGAGCAACTCTGACCATAACCCTCCACCAGAAGTCCCCAGAGCAACCGTGAACCTGACCCTGACCCACCATCAGAGGTCCCCAGAGCAACCCTGACCCTGACCCTCCACCAGAGGTCCCCCAGAGCAACCATGACCCTGACCCTCCACCAAAGATCCCCAGAGCAACCCTGACCATAACCCTCCACCAGAGGTCCCCAGAGCAACCCTGACCCTGAGCCTGACCAACCACCAGAGGTCCCCAGAGCGACTAAACCCTAACTCTCCACCAAAGATCCCTAGAACACATGCACAGTGTTATTCTGTTGTTTTTTCTGGTTTTAGTGTTAAAAAAAAAATTAAAAGCCAAGAAAAAAGGCCAGTATTTCTCTCCTTTTGGATTGTTCTCTGAACCAAACAACCAACCAGTCACAGATTTATGTGGAGGCCTGCTGTCTTCTATCATCATCTCTCCATCTCTGGGCCTTTTAAGAAACTGGGATTTAAACTGGGACGGTGAACTCTGTCCGTGGCCATTTCCAGGCGTCAGAAACACTCATCTCCGTCTGTGTCAGACTTCCTCCTCCCTCCTGATTCTCCTGCTGGTGTTCAGAGGACGAAGGTGCCGACGCTGACATTTGGTTCATGCTGGAGTGGACGTCGCGGTGATTTCTGCAGCCGGCGTGTGAGCTGAACGAGGCGATGGGATTATGGGAGCACGACGGTGGGGATTATCTATACTTTCAACAAATAGGAGCGGCGGAGGTCAGGAGATCAACAACGTTAGAGCTGCTGAGACTTCATTATCAGATGGTTTTCATATGCAGATGATGACGAGCAGTCTGAACTGCTCTGAAGCTTCTGGGTCTGGAAGAAACAGAACAACAAGCAGGAAGCCGAGACCGTCTATGCTTCTAAAACTCATAAAATGAAAAGTCCGAGCTGAGCTTCATCAGCTGAACTTTATCGGCCTCTGACTGAGGCCAGTCGTGGAGCTCCACCGTGGGGCGCTGTTGCCCCACGGTGGAGCTCCACGATAGGGCGGTCGCAATGACTGACTCCAAGTCCAAGCGTAGGGGGGTTGGGGTTCGTGATGATTCTGCTTGGATGAGTCCTGAAATGTTTCTCCGGCTCCTTTAGCTCAGCCTGAAGGGCTAGCCTAGCTCAAGCCCCTGCAGCTAGCCAAGTCCTGGAGAATAACCTGAAGACTCTTTAAGATGGAATTGTGCTAGGAGCTGCAGTCATCTTCCCGGCCATGGGGCCTCACAGTAGGACCTCTGGTCTCTGGTGCTGTTTTGGTGAAGACGTGAAATGACTGCTGCTGTTAGCATGGCTAAGCTAAGCTGAACCTGGTCCTCAGGTCCTTCCAGACCAGGGACAGTCAGACATGGTGGACCGTTGGTACAGCTGACACAAGCACGAGGAAACATGTTCTCTTTGTAGTACGACCATGATCTGTTGGGTTTTTAGTCAGTATTATGCTAAGCTGCTCAAATCATTACACCAGTGGCTAACTGTCAATCAAATGGTGGTCACATGGCATCTGGGCATCTGATTGGTTCAGCTTTATTGTTTATTATAAGTTTATCTGTTTCTGTACCTTTTCTGTCCTGGATGAGCTTCAGTCAAGAGGTGGGATGGTTGCCGGTTGTGTAGAGGGTCTAACTTCAGATAGGTTGGAAATGGTTTCTCTAAAACCTTTGCTGATGTCTTTACCTTTTTCCGTTGTGTTCACAGCTGAAAATTGTGTGTAATTGCTGTAAAAACCTACATTTGTAAATGAGTCTGCAGTTAAAACAGAAGCAGCAGGGAGACTTTCTTCTCAGACTCTGTTTTCATGTTTTAATCATTTCTGACTCAATTTATTTCCTCTGTAGTAGAATTTTTTGAACATTAGCTCTCTGTCATACGTCATTTTGAGCTCTTCTTGGAGTTAAAGCCAGTTTTCATTACTGTTTTTAGCAGATAAGGTGTCCAGTAAAGAGGCTGCAGCAGGAATCAACAGTCAGTGCTGCTCTGCTGCCCCCTGCTGGTCACAAACTCACAGAAACAGCAGGAAACTGGTTTTTAAGAGTTTTATTGCAGAAACAAAGCTGGTCACAGAACTGAAATGGTCACAGGTGTTTGACTGAAGTGGGAATGGCTCAGCCCAGTTGCATGCTGGGAAGTGGAGTCCTGGAGGGCGGGGCCGTCAGTCGTCTCCTCCGCACAGACTCAGCAGAGCTTTCTGGTAGTCTCCTTTGGTGTGTTCCTAGGACAAAGACACAGCAGAGTCTGAGAAGAGAAGGACGTCCCCAGGGAGCCTCACCTGCTCACAAACTCACACCTGGATTCATCAGGCTGCAGCTGTTTCACGGAGTCACCACAAACTAAAATCTCAGAACCCCGCAAAATTACTTCTTTGTTGTAAAACCCAAAACTATGTACAGCTGTAACTTTTGCCTTAAAATGATGAATTTTTGTCGTAAAAGGGGACTTTTTCATTTGAATTTTTATTGTAAAATTAAGACTTTTTGTCCTAAAATCACATTTGTTGTAAAAACAGCAGATTTCTCAAAATCACAACTTCATGTCACAAAAAGTGACATGAATTTTGCATAAATCTCAAACTTAAACTTCTGTTCTAAAATCACTTTTTTTAATTCCAAAATTGAAAAAAAAATCTTTGTTCTAAAACGATGACTTTTGTTGCAAAATCATGACGTTTTTTTTTACTGAAAACAATACATTTCACTGAACTTTCACTATAACCTTTTTACTTAAAATAATAAAATGTTAAAAACCTTCTAAGGTGAAGAGATGTCCAGCTGTCCAGCTTCATTATAATTTTGATTTTAAAGACTCTGATGCTGCAGGAGCATTAACGTTAAATAAATTATTACACTGAATATTTAAAACGTGGCCGTACGTTAAGTTTTACATAAACACAGTAAAACCGTGCCGCCAGCTGACCACCAGTCGGTAACAGCCGACCACCAGTCGGTAACAGCCGGCCACCAGTCGGTAACAGCCGGCCACCAGTCGGTAACAGCAGGCCACCAGTCGGTAACAGCAGGCCACCAGTCGGTAACAGCAGGCCACCAGTCGGTAACAGCGGGCACCAGCCGGCCACCAGTTGGTAACAGCCGGCCACCACCAGGGGGTAAACAGCCGGCCACCAGTCGGTAACAGCAGGCACCAGCCGGCCACCAGGGGGTAACAGCTGGCCACCAGTCAGTAAAAGCAGGCACCAGCCGGCCACCAGGGGGTAACAACCGACCACCAGTCAGTAACAGCGGGCACCAGCCAGCCACCAGGGAGTAACAGCTTGCCACCAGTCGGTAACAGCTGACCCCAAGGAGGTAACAGCGGGCACCAGCCGGCCACTAGGGGGTAACAACCGACCACCAGTCGGTAACAGTGGGCACCAGCCGGCCACCAGTCAGTAACAGCGGGCACCAGCCAGCCACCAGGGGGTAACAGCCAACCACCAGGGGGTAACAGCCGGCCACCAGTCGGTAACAGCGGGCACCAACTGGCCACCAGGGGGTAATAGCCAGCCACCAGTCGGTAACAGGTGGCACCAGCCGGCCACCAGTTGGTAACAGCGGGCATCAGCCAGCCACCAGGGGGTAACAGCTGACCACCAGTTGGTAACAGCGGGTACCAACTGGCCACCAGGGGGTAATAGCCAGCCACCAGTCGGTAACAGCTGGCCACCAGTCCGTAACAGCTGGACACCAGGGGGTCACAGTGAGCACCAGGGGGTACCAGCCGGCCACCAGTCGGTAACAGCTGGCCACCAGGGGGTCACAGTGAGCACCAGGGGGTAACAGCAGGCCACCAGGGGGTAACAGCCAGCCACCAGATAGTAACAACAGACCACCAGTTGACCACCAGCCAGTAACATTCGGCCACCAGCCTGCCACCAGTCAGTAACAGCAAGCCACCCAAGGTTCTACCTGCTGACCGCCAGCCAGTGAGAGCCGGCCACCATCCGGTAACAGCCGGCCACACAGACGGCCACTGCCACCAACCGGCCACCAGGGATGCTGCGATGAGCACGTTCAGGGTTCTGCTCGTGTCTTTCCACCTTTTACTCTAAATTCCCGTCACCGACTTGTCTACATCTCATCGCCGCGGCGACTCACAGCGATAGTCTGGTACAGCGACCTCTTGTGCTGCCTCCTGAACTCCGTCCTGATCTTCATCAGGTCCACTTCGCAGCGGGACACCATGATCCTGGTCAACACCTTCTCTTTGGCTCCTTTGCTCTGGCGGGAAACACAAACAGTCACATGGACGACAGAAGACGCGACCCTGACCGATGCTGCGGTGGCGCTCATCTGTCACTGAAGAGATGATGTAAAGGTGTTACCTTCATGGCGTCGCTGAGTCTGTTGGCGAAGTACAGCTGCTTGTTCTCGAAGCACTCCACTGAGAAGACAGAGACACTGTTTACCTGCTGTGATGTCAGCAGCACCTGTCCAGTCACCTGAAAACCCCTCTAGGCTGCAGTACCACCTCTGATCACAAGGAAGCAAGCACCATGAAAGTTCAAGCGTCAGCTCCTGGTGTCAGACAACCAAGAGGCCTCCAGGAGGACAAAGCAGCATGAGCCCAGTCATGGCAGCAGATCAGCGTGCCCCCATGTGGTCAGACATGGTATTACCACACAGAGTGGCTGTAAAGGAGAAGTTTCCCTGTTTCTGTTGTCATGTTTTCAACTGTTTTGCCTGAACATCTGGTAGAATCATCACAGGGTAAGGACCTTCAAGGATCTGAAGCAACTTCTTACAACTGCTTCTAGGCCGGGCTCTATCTTCCAGGTAAACTGGGCTCTGTCTTCCAGGTAAACTGGGCTCTGTCATCCAGGTAAACTGGGCTCTGTCTTCCAAGTAAACTGGGCTCTGTCATCCAGGTAAACTGGGCTCTTTCTTGCAGGTAAACTGGGCTCTATTTTCCAGGTAAACTGGGCTCTATCTTGAAGGTAAACTGGGCTCTATCTTCCAGGTAAACTGGGCTCTATCTTCCAGGTAAACTGGGCTCTATCTTGCAGGTAAACTGGGCTCTATCTTGTAGGTAAACTGGGCTCTATCTTCCAGGTAAACTGGGCTCTATCTTGAAGGTAAACTGGGCTCTTTCTTGCAGGTAAACTGGGCTCTATCTTCCAGGTAAACTGGGCTCTATCTTGCAGGTAAACTGGGCTCTATCTTGTAGGTAAACTGGGCTCTATCTTGTAGGTAAAGTGGGATATTTTTTGCAGGTAAACTGGGCTCTGTCTTGCAGGTAAGCTGGCTCTTTTCTGCAGGTAAACTGGGATATCTTCCAGTGACAGCTCTGTGTTTTCTGTTGGTGACCTGGTCAACTTTCTTCAACTGCTTTAACATGAACCTTGTTTTTTTACTGGTTGAACATACCCAGAGTGAGGAAGGACTTCTCCAGGTCTCCCTTCACCTCCTTCCTGATGCTCTCCTTGATGTCGTAGGGGCTGTAGCTGTTATAGCGCTCAAACACTGACACACCAAACAAAAATGCATCGTCAAAGGTTAGTGTTGGGAACTTTAATTCACCTGGTCAGTCCAATGTGTGCATACACACATACCAGGTAAAAAAACTTTTAAGAAATAAGAGACAAAAAGATATTTTTTCTTTTTATAATCTTAATATGGAACTCTTTTTCAGAGCTTAAACAGTTGTCAAAGATGAATAAAGCTCGTGATTTTGTTGTTAGTCAGTCTGATCTTCATGGTGAACAGTTGTCTCACCTTTCTGCAGGTGGGGGACGCTCCTCTGGGACACAATGGAGATCCAGGTGGCCACGTCGGTTCCCTTCCGCTTCACTCCAGCTTCATACAGCGACTTCACGGACCGGGACACAGACATACGTACAGGTTTTAGCTGGACTCGGTTCAACTGCCTGTGAGACCGGTTTAACTCCCAGATACCAAAGAAGATATGATGGTGTCCTCTTCATAGCCAATTACAAGAGAAACAAAAGACTTCTGTTTCCACTTCAGCTTCATTAAATAAAACCAGTCTTTCAGACGGGCCTGAGCCCACCTCTAAATAACATTTCAGATCGTGAACAAACAGAACCAAACCCGACGTACGTAGAAGATACTGATGTTGAATGAGTAAAGACAGCTGTTCTAGACCATTAACCCTCCACAAAGACGCCTCCGCCACAGTTCCTGCCCTGCCCATCATCATCAGGTGTTTGGTGGACACCTGTGTGGCCGGACTCACCCTGGCATCATCATCAATCTTCTCATAGTCCACAACGTTGGAGGGATCGTCTCTCCTGGTCTGTAAAACAGATCACATCCATCTGACCCAGGAAACACATCCATATAAAGAAACAGGTTTTTAGATGTTTTTCCAGTAAGGTCTTGCTCCTGGACGTACCTGAACCAGAGCCAGCAACAGTTTGGCGAAGTCTCCTGACGTGTCTCCTGCAATGTCTTTCTCCAGCTCCTTCTTGAACACTGCAGATACAAGTCATTGGTCCAACATTGATGAAACAAATGATGGTGACATAAGGAGCAGAAACGAGTCTCTGGTCTCTAAGGTCTCAGGTCTCTGAGGTATCTGGTCTCAGGTCTCCGGTCTCTGAGGTCTCAGGTCTCTGAGGTATCTAGTCTCTAATGTCTCAGGTCTTTGGTCTCAGGTCTCTGAGGTCTTTAGGTCTCTGGTCTCTGAGGCCTCTGGTCTCAGGTCTCTGGTCTCTGAGGCCTCTGGTCTCTGGTCTCAGGTCTCTGAGGTCTTTAAGTCTCTGGTCTATGTTCTCTAAGGTCTCTGGTCTCTCAGGTCTCAAGTCTCAGGTCTCTGAAGCCTCTGGTCTCAGATCTCAGGCCTCTGGTCTCAGGCCTCTTGTCTCTGGTCTCTAGTGTCAGGATTCAGGCCTCTTGTCTCTGGTCTCAGGCCTCTGGTCTCAGGCCTCTTGTCTCTGGTCTCAGGCCTCTGGTTTCAGGCCTCTTGTCTCTGGTCTCTAGTGTCAGGATTCAGGCCTCTTGTCTCTGGTCTCAGGCCTCTGGTTTCAAGCCTCTTGTCTCTGGTCTCTAGTGTCAGGATTCAGGCCTCTTGTCTCTGGTCTCAGGCCTCTGGTTTCAGGCCTCTGGTCTCAGGCCTCTTGTCTCTGGTCTCAGGCCTCTGGTTTCAGGCCTCTTGTCTCTGGTCTCTAGTGTCAGGATTCAGGTCTCTGGTCTCAGGCCTCTGGTTTCAGGCCTCTGGTCTCAGGCCTCTTGTCTCTGGTCTCAGGCCTCTGGTTTCAGGCCTCTTGTCTCTGGTCTCTGGTGTCAAGATTCAGGTCTCTGGTCTCAGGCCTCTTGTCTCTGATCTCTGAGGCCTCTGGTCTCAGGTCTCTGATCCCTGAGGCCTCTGGTCTCAGGTCTCTGAGGTCTTTAGGGCTCAGGTCTCTGAGGTCTCTGGTATCTGAGGTCTCAGGTCTTGCTGGGCTTCTTTGGTGAGCTCAGCTGGAGTTTGGACTTGGTAAATCTGCATCACCACAGATCACAGAGGTTTTAAAAATTTAAATTTAAAAAAAATGATCCTTCAAACCAAATCTTGCTTTGGGCCCCCAGACAGCTGGCCCCTGGTTCACAGTGACATCACCCCGAGCCTCTTTCTCATTGGCTGGAGCTCAGATATGAAGGTGCCAACTGCTCCACATATTTAGCCTGCTAGCTGTCTTTCAGATCGAGTTGAAACTAGAAGATCACTCTGCTCCCTCTGCCTGGAATCATGTAGCATAAAGGAAGCTGGACACTCACTGTCTCTGTAGACCTTCTTGATCTCCATCATTTCTTCATTGTTTCTGGAACAGACCAACTCAATGAGGGTCTCCTCGTCAGTTCCCAGCCCCTGCACACAAACAGCAGAAACAGTTCTGGTCACACATCCTGTTTCCTCCGCACCAATAAAACCTGAAAGTTCCTCCACACTGATGAAACCACGTGTTTCAACCACACTTCTCTAGTGGTCAGTAGAGGAACTGCAGCCTCTAGTGGTTGGTAGAAGAACTGCAGCCTCTAGTGGTCAGTAGAGGAACTACAGCCTCTAGTGGTCAGTAGAGGAACTACAGCCTCTAGTGGTCAGTAGAGGAACTGCAGGCTCTAGTGGCCGGTAGAGGAACTGGAGCCTCTAGTGGTCAGTAGAGGAACTGCATTCTTTAGTGGCCGGTAGAGGAACTGGAGCCTCTAGTGGTCAGTAGAGGAACTGCATTCTTTAGTGGCCGGTAGAGGAACTGCAGCCTCTAGTGGTCGGTAGAGAAACTGCAGCCTCTAGTGGTCGGTAGAGGAACTGCAGCCTCTAGTGGTTGGTAGAGGAACTACAGCCTCTAGTGGTCGGTACAGGAACTGGAGCCTCTAGTGGTCGGTAGCAGAAGTGCAGCCTCTAGTGGTCGGTACAGGAACTGGAGCCTCTAGTGGTCGGTACAGCAACTGGAGCCTCTAGTGGTCGGTACAGGAACTGGAGCCTCTAGTGGTCAGTAGAGGAAGTGCAGCCTCTAGTGGTCAGTAGAGGAACTGCAGCCTCTAGTGGTCGGTACAGGAACTGGAGCCTCTAGTGGTCAGTAGAGGAACTGCAGCCTCTAGTGGTCGGTAGAGGAACTGCAGCCTCTAGTGGTCGGTAGAGGAACTGCAGCCTCTAGTGGTCGGTAGAGGAACTACAGCCTCTAGTGGTCGGTAGAGGAACTGCAGCCTCTAGTGTTCAGTAGAGGAACTGCAGCCTCTAGTGGTCAGTAGAGGAACTGTAGCTCTAGTTCAGTAGAGGAAGTGCAGCCTCTAGTGGTCGGTAGAGGAACTACAGCCTCTAGTGGTCGGTAGAGGAACTGCAGCCTCTAATGGTCAGTAGAGGAACTGTAGCCTCTATTGTTCAGTAGAGGAAGTGCAGCCTCTAGTGGTCGGTAGAGGAACTACAGCCTCTAGTGGTCAGTAGAGGAACTGTAGCCTCTATTGTTCAGTAGAGGAAGTGCAGCCTCTAGTGGTCGGTAGAGGAACTACAGCCTCTAGTGTTCAGTAGAGGAACTGCAGCCTCTAGTGGTCAGTAGAGGAACTGTAGCCTCTATTGTTCAGTAGAGGAAGTGCAGCCTCTAGTGGTCGGTAGAGGAACAGTAGCCTCTAGTGTTCAGTAGAGGAACTACAGCCTCTAGTGGTCAGTAGAGGAACTGCAGCCTCTAGTGGTCGGTAGAGGAACTACAGCCTCTAGTGGTCAGTAGAGGGACTTGTCAGGCCTTCATATTGACAGTAATTCTGCAAATATGCAACTCTGACCTTCATGGAAGCTTTGAGCTCGGAGGCGTCGTACTCGGTGGTGCTCTTCATCAATCCCAACATCAGAGCCTCCAGAGAGCCGGAGAGCGCCCCCTTCAGGGCGGAGTTCATGTCCTGAAACATGTCCAGAAATAGAAACCTTGTTGAACCAACTGCAGGGACTCTGAGGTCTAAAATTATAATCGTTCTATGTTTCTATCTGAGTGGTAAACCTTGAATTAACCCTTTAATGGGTCAAAAGAGGGAAAATCTTTTCACCTTTTTGGCGAATCGTTCATACTCGAAGGCGATGTCTCTGCGCTGCTCGCAGCTCCGCCTGGTCAGGATGTCGATGATGGTCTGTTCATCTACTCCTGCGGAGAAGAACGTGAGATGACGTGAGATGGACCAAGTTGAGTCTTTCAGTTAAAACCATGAGAGCTGAAGGGAGAGCGACGGTTTGAGGTGCTGCCACCTGCTGGGCAGATGCCCTCATGGTCTTTCTGTGGTAAGAACGGTACCGTGAAGAGCGCCAACCCGCTCAGTGACATCGAAACTAAACGTCCACATTGAAACAGAAAACAGCTGTGATTTCGTGAAATTAGCCTGTTACAAAAAGTTGTTACAAAAAGTTCCTACAAAAAAAGTTGCGACGTTCGTACCAAAGGCTGCGAATTTATGTTCAGAAAAACAAACACATTTTAAAAATCTATGATTTACAACAAATTTTTTGAAATTTCAGATTTTTTTTAACAAACTGGTGATTTTTCAACAAAGATGTGCAATTTTACAAAAATCTGAATTTTACAACACGAAGTCATAATTTTGGGACAAAAAGTTATGATTTTATATAGAAAGGTTTCTTTGTTGCAACATTGATGATTTTTCCGAAAGTTTCCAAAAATCAGTTTTACAACAAAAAGTTTTCCTTTCCGAAGAAAAGTCAGCTTTGTTCAGAATTTCTAAAAACACAGTTAAGTTGTGATTTCAAGAATCTTCAGTGAAATCAAACCGTGATTTGCTGAATCAAGAATTTATTAAGTTTGTGATTTTACAAGAAAAAAAAATGATTTTAGGAAACGTTTCAGTTACGCTTCAACTTATAGTCAAAATTTCACGTTAAAAAGTTTGGATTTTACGTACGTTGTCATTTTACGACAAAAAGTATTAATTTTACGTCAAAACAGTGATATTTTGTTAAATCCTTTTCACAATCTTGAATCACAGTAACCTGAGGAGATCAGATCTGTAAAAGTCTCAGCGCCTCGTCCTGACTCAGCCACTCCTTCTCACAAGTTCTTCTCGGGTTTTTCCAACACCAATGAGCGCCGGCCGGACCTGCACCTTCAGTTACCTTTAGTCTTGATGGCGGTCTCGATCCTGGCCGCGTCACTGGCCGGGTCGAAGTCTCTCGCCGGGACCACGGTGGGATATTTGGGCTCCGGTTCCTGCAGAGGTCAGAGACACCTGCTTCAGAAAGTCCTTCACTACCGTCATGGTTGAAGACACATGCGATGGTTAAAAAGAAGATCTACATTAAAATCTTCCTACATTAAACTCACAACTTTGCTCTTCTTCAAAGTCACAGTTCTTCATCATGGACCCCAGGTGGGTCTGTCCTCAGGTTCTAAGACGGTTCTGCCTGTGACCGGCAGTCGCACATCTGTGTATCTATATCTATCTATGTCTAAATCTATATCTATATCTCTGTATATGTATATCTATCTAGCTATATCTATATATCTGTACATCTATATCTAGCTATCTATATATCTATCTCTCTATAACTATATCTCTGCAAATCTATATCTAGCTATCTTTATCTCTATATCTGTATATCTATATCTATCTATATCTATATATCTATATATCTATATATATATATATATATATATATATATATATATATATATATATATATATATATATATATATATATATATATATATATATATTAGGGCTGTCAATTTCTCAAAATAATTAATCAGATTAATCGCATGACTGTCAATAGTTATCATGATTAATCGCAAATTAATCACATATTTTTTTTTCTGTTCTAAATCTACCTTATACAGATCTTTTTCAAGTTGTATTACTCTTATTAATACGAGTCCTGACTAGAACCAGGAACTATGACCAGATTAGTCCAGTCTGAGGTCTCTGGCTTCCTGTCACTCAGAGAATAGACTTTAAAAACAGCTCTACTTGTGTTCAAGTCTCTTCATGGCCCCAAAGTCCATCTCTGACATGTTAGACCCATATGAACCAACCTGGACTCTGAGAACCTCAGGTAGTGGTCTCCTGCTGGTGCCCAGAGTCAGGACTAAACAAGGTGAAGCTGCATTTCTGTTTTATGCTCCTAAAATCTGGACTAGTATTCCAGAAGATGTGAGACAGACCTGAACTCTGACAATGTTCAGATCCAGACTGAAAACAGTTCTGTTTAGATGTGAAGATGATGACTGGAAGGATTTTATCTGCACTCTTCATTTTTTATTTAATTAATTAATTTTTTTATTAATTAATTTTATTTATTATTGATTATTTTTATGCTTGTATGGAATGATTCTATTTGCCTTCTTGTGATTTTATGCATCTGTAAAGCACTTTGAATTGCCAATTGTGTACGAATTGTGCTCTACAAATAAAGTTGCCTTGCCTAATATGAGAGTACACAAATGCTCGCCTTATGCAAAACAAATGCATGTTTATTTATTGCTGCAATGCCAAATCCATTATATAGTATATATATATACTCAATATTTTCTCTTATGTTCTTCATACAAAATATTTTCGCGGTTTGCTTCAAACGGGGGGAGGGGGGGGGGGGGGGGGGGGCTCTCTGCATCAGCGCTTTCATTAGCCGACAAGTGATATTTCAGTAGTCGGGACTCCGGTGGTAACTAAATTCACATCGACAGTAAACACAAACAACATTTATCTTGTGGAGTTAGCCATCAGGCAAGGTTTTGAAGCTGAACTTACCTCCGTTAGCAGTAGTTGGGATAAGTTGGTTTGTTTACGTCTGTCTGTCTGCGGCATGGCCGTCGACGTCAGTGCATGACTTCCTGTTTTGACAGGACTACGGAGGACTACAGGACTACAACTACGGTGGGGCCCGAGGCTCATTAAACCTACTCTCCTCTCTACTATTGTACATCAACGGCCAGGCTAAGTCTCGCGTTAATCACGCGTTAAAATAATTAGTTGCGTTATATTTATATCTGTATTTCTGTGTCTAGCTATCTCTATATATCTATATATATATATATCTATATATATATATATATATATATATATATATATATATATATATATATATATATATATATATATATATATATCTGTAAATCTATATCTAGCTATCTATATATCTATATCTATATAGAGGCCTCATGACCTCATCAGTCCATTTCACATGACTGTATACCTTATACAGTACTGTATACGCAAATATCAAAGGTTCTCTGATACGATCTGTCAATCACCAGGAGGCTGATTGACACACTGATGATGGTGACAGTGGAGCTGCTCCTGATAGATGTTAATGAGGAGCTCGTTATCACTCACCCCGGAGTACGACAGCGTCAGCTGACCCAGAAACTCAGACACAAGCGCCATGTTGGATTCACCTGCAACACAGAAGGTCTGTCAGATGTTGATCTGGGCTCCAGCAGAAGATCAAGAACTGTGGCTTGTTCCTGAGTGAAGAAGAAACCCAGCTCTCTGTGTGAAGAACCAGGCTCTCCAGCTGAAGAACCACTCTGCTGTGAAGAACCCCGGCTCTCAGCTCTGAAGAACCCAGCTCTCAGCTCTGAAGAACCCAGCTCTCTGCTGTGAAGAACCCGGCTCTCAGCTCTGAAGAAAGCTCAGCTCTCAGCTCTGAAGAACCCAGCTCTCTGCTCTGAAGAACCCAGCTCTCAGCTCTGAAGAACCCAGCTCTCTGCCTGAAGAACCAGCTCTCTGCTCTGAAGAACCCAGATCTCAGCTCTGAAGAACCCAGCTCTCAGCTCTGAAGAACCCAGTTCTCTGTTCTGAAGAACCCAGCTCTCAGCTCTGAAGAACCCAGCTCTCTGCTCTAAAGAACCCGGCTCTCAGCTCTGAAGAACCCAGCTCTCTGCTGTGAAGAACCCGGCTCTCAGCTCTGAAGAACCCAGCTATCAGCTCTGAAGAACCCAGCTCTCTGCTCTGAAGAACCCAGCTACCAGCTCTGAAGAACCCTGCTCTCAGCTCTAAAGAACCCAGCTCTCTAGTGTGAAGAACCCGGCTCTCAGCTCTGAAGAACCCAGCTCTCAGCTCTGAAGAACCCAGCTCTCTGCTGTGAAGAACCCAGCTCTCAGCTCTGAAGAACCCAGTTCTCTGCTGTGAAGAACCCAGCTCTCAGCTCTGAACAACCCAGCTCTCTGCTCTGAAGAACCCAGCTCTCAGCTCTGAAGAACCCAGCTCTCTGCTCTGAAGAACCCTGCTCTCTGCTCTGAAGAACCCGGCTCTCAACTCTGAAGAACCCAGATCTCAGCTCTGAAGAACCCAGATCTCAGCTCTGAAGAACCCAGCTCTCAGCTCTGAAGAACCCAGTTCTCTGTTCTGAAGAACCCAGCTCTCAGCTCTGAAGAACCCAGCTCTCTGCTCTCTAAAGAACCCGGCTCTGCTCTGAAGAACCAGCTCAGCTCTGTGAAGAACCCAGCTCTCTCTGTGAAGAACCCGGCTCTCAGCTCTGAAGAAACCCTCTCTCAGCTCTGAAGAACCCAGCTCTCTGCTGTGAAGAAACCTATCAGCTCTGAAGAACCCAGCTCTCTGCTGTGAAAGACCATCTCTCAGCTCTGAAGAACCCAGCTCTCAGCTCTAAAGAACCCAGCTCTCTAGTGTGAAGAACCCGGCTCTCAGCTCTGAAGAACCAGGGTCTCAGCTCTGAAGAACCCAGCTCTCTGCTGTGAAGAACCCAGCTCTCAGCTCTGAAGAACCCAGTTCTCTGCTGTGAAGAACCAGCTCTCAGCTCTGAAGAACCCAGCTCTCAGCTCTGAAGAACCCCTCTCCCAGCTGAAGCTCTCAGCTCTGAAGAACCAGCTCTCGCTCTGAAGAACCCAGCTCTCTGCTATGAAGAACCCGGCTCTCAGTCTGAAGAACCCAGCTCAGCTCTGAAGAACCAGCTCTCTGAAGACCCAGCTCTCAGCTGAAGAACCCAGCTCTCAGCTCTGAAGAACCCAGCTCTCTGCTCTGAAGAACCCAGCTCTCAGCTCTGAAGAACCCAGCTCTCTGATCTGAAGAACCCGGCTCTCAGCTCTGAAGAACCCAGATCTCAGCTCTGAAGAACCCAGCTCTCTGTTCTGAAGAACACAAATCTCAGCTCTAAAGAACCCAGCTCTCAGCTCTGAAGAACCCAGCTCTCTGTTCTGAAGAACTCATCTCTCTGTTCTGAAGAACCCGGCTCTCAGCTCTGAAGAACCCAGCTCTCAGCTCTGAAGAACCCGGCTCTCTGCTGTGAAGAACCCAGCTCTCAGCTCTGAAGAACCCAGCTCTCTGCTCTGAAGAACTCAGCTCTCAGCTCTGAAGAACTCAGCTCTCAGCTCTGAAGAACCCGGCTCTCAGCTCTGAAGAACTCATCTCTCAGCTCTGAAGAATCAGCTCTCAGCTCTCAGCTCTGAAGAACTCAGCTCTCAGCTCTGAAGAAACTCAGCTCTAAGAAATCTCACTGCTCAGCTCTCTGCTGTGAAGAACCAGGCTCTCAGCTCTGAAGAACCCATCTCTCAGCTCTGAAGAACCAAGCACTCTGCTGTGAAGAACCAGGCTCTCAGCTCTGAAGAACCAGCTCTCAGCTCTGAAGAACCAGCTCTGCTCTGAAGAACCCAGCTCTCAGCTCTGAAGAACCAGGCTCTCAGCTCTGAAAAACCCAGATCTCTGCTGTGAAGAACCAGGCTCTCAGCTCTGAAGAACCCAGCTCTCAGCTCTGAAGAACCCGGCTCTCAGCTCTGAAAAACCCAGATCTCTGCTGTGAAGAACTCAGCTCTCTGCTGTGAAGAACCCAGCTCTCTGCTGTGAAGAACCAGGCCCTTAGCTCTGAAGAACCCATCTCTCAGCTCTGAAGAACCAAGCTCTCTGCTGTGAAGAACCAGGTTCTCCGCCCTGAAGAACCAGGCTCTCTGCTCTGAAGAACCCGGCTCTCTGCTCTGAAGAACCCATCTCTCAGCTCTGGAGAACCCAGCTCTCTGCTGTAAAGAACCCAGCTCTCAGCTCTGAAGAACCCAGCTCTCTGCTGTAAAGAACCCAGTTCTCTGCTCTGAAGAACCCAGTTCTCAGCTGTGAAGAACCCGGCTCTCTTCAGGGCTCTAGAAGTTCCAGGATCAGGTGTTCGCGATGACGGTAACTCATGTTTACAGTCAGTTTACCCAGACGATGACCTGAGAAGATGACGTGGTTTGATGACGTTGGTTTAGCTACTTCAGCGTACTTCACTAACCAGTGCTGGTTACTGTTATAAACCACTTCCAGCTCTTATTTTACATGTGAAGCCTCAGCAGACGGTTCCAGGACAGGAGATCCAGTGGAAACTCTGGTTTCCTCCTCAGATCCTCCAGACACACCAGAACAATGGACTGAAGGAGTCCAGGGACCGGGGATGCTGGGACTCCGGAGGAGCGCTTGATTTATTGAGCGGCCCGTGCCAGAGGGCTCAGATAAGAATGTGGATCAGGAATGTGGTGAAACTGTTGCTGCAGAGCTTCTTCACCTTTGACCATCTGACAGCACTGAGCAGGAAGAGGGAGGGGTCTCTGTTGCTGAGCAACGGCTGGCACAAACAGACTGTCCTCAGACTGACAGGCGTTTCTACAGTATGATCGTCTACAGCAATGCCAGAAATGGTGACAGGGCCGAATCTGGCCTTTTAGGGGCCCCGGGCCAGGAGATTCTGTTCAGGGGCCCTGGTGTCTAAAAGACGGTCCAAGCCATCACATTGATCCGGTCCAGAACGGGCTGGACTAGCGAATGTAGAGCTGAGACTTAAATACGCCCATTAATCTGAGCCGTCAGGACCACAGACAGACTTCCAGCCCGGGACTTCATGAACATGCAGCTTCACGACCGAACGCCCTGGTCGTCAATAAAAATACTCATCAACCCGCTCAGGAGCATCATGAACGCAAACGTTTTCAACAGGAACATCTGAAACCGTCTCATATAGACTCACAGGTGTAATACAGTAAAGGCAGATCCACAGACCGAAGTACACTGAAGTACGCTAAAGTATGCCGAAGTACGCTGAAGTACGCTGAAGTATGCTGAAGTACGTCGAAGTACACTAAAGTATGCTGAAGTAATACAGTCAAGGCAGATCCAGAGACCGAAGTACACTGAAGTACGCTGAAGTAATACAGTCAAGGCAGATCCACAGACCAGAGCACGCTGAAGTACACTGAAGTACACTGAAGTATGCCAAAGTATGCCAAAGTATGCCAAAGTATGCCGAAGTACGCTGAAGTACAGGAAGTACGCTGAAGTACACCAAAGTACACCGAAGTATGCTAAAGTATACTGAAGTACGCTGGCATTTAGGACTCAGCTGCTGAGTTAGCTTCTCAGTTAGCTGGTGAGTTAGCTTCTGAGTAAGCTGCTGAGTTAGCTTCGCAGTTAGTGGCTGAGTTAGCTGCTGAGTTAGCTTCTGAGTGAGCTTCTGAGTAAGCTACTGAGTTAGCTTCTGAGGAAGCTGCTGAGTTAGCTTCTGAGTTAGCTTCTTAGTTAGTAGCTGAATTAGCTGCTGAGTTAGCTTCTGGGTGAGCTGATGAGTTAGCAGCTGAGTTAGCTTCTGAGTGAGCTGCTGAGTGAGCTTCTGAGCGAGCTCCTGAGTTAGCTTCTCAGTTAGCTCATGAGTTAGTGGCTAAATTAGTGGCTGAGTAACCTTCTCAGTTAGCTGCTGAGTTAGCTTCTGAGTGAGCTGTTGAGTGAGCTGCTTAGCTTCTCAGTTAGTAGCTGAGTTAGCTGCTGAGTTAGCTTCTGTGTGAGCTGATGAGTTAGCAGCTTAGTTAGTTTCTGAGTTAGCTGCTGAGTGAGCTGCTGAGTTAGCTTTTCAGTTAGTAGCTGAGTTAGCTACTGAGTGAGCTGATGAGTTAGCTGCTGAGTGAGCTGCTGAGTGAGCTGCTGATCGAGCTGCTGAGTTAGCTTCTCAGTTAGCTGCTGAGTTAGCTGCTTAGTTAGCGGCTGAGTAAGCTTCTCAGTTAGCTGCTGAGTTAGTGGCTGAGTAAGCTTCTCAGTTAGCTTCTGGGTTAGCTGCTGAGTTAGCTGCTGAGTGAGCTGCTGAGTGAGCTGCTGAGTGAGCTGCTGAGCAAGCTGCTGAGTTAGCTTCTCAGTCAGCTGCTGAGTTAGCTTCTGAGTGAGGTGATGAGTTAGCTGCTTAGTTAGCTTCTGCGTGAGCTTCTGAGTGAGCTGCTGAGTGAGCTGGTGAGTTAGCTTCTCAGTTAGCTGCTGAGTTAGCTGCTTAGTTAGTGGCTGAGTAAGCTTCTCAGTCAGCTGCTGAGTTAGTGGCTGAGTAAGCTTCTCAGTTAGCTTCTGGGTTAGCTGCTTAGTTAGCTTCTGAGTGAGCTGCTGAGTGAGCTGCTGAGCAAGCTGCTGGGTTAGCTTCTGAGTCAGCTGCTGAATTAGCTTCTGAGTGAGCTGATGAGTTAGCTGCTAGTTAGCTTCTGAGTGAGCTGCTTAGTGAGCTGCTGAGGGAGCTGCTGAGTTAGCTTCTCAATTAGCTGCTGGGTTAGCTGCTGAGTGAGCTACTGAGTTAGCTGCTGAGCTAACGGCTGGGTTAGCTTCTGAAATAGCTGCTGAGTTAGCAGCCGAGTTTAGCTTCTGAGTTAGCTGCTGAGTGAGCTGCTGAGTTAGCTTCTCAGTCAGCTGCTAAATTAGCTTCTGAGTGAGCTGATGAGTTAGCTGCTTAGTTAGCTTCTGAGTGAGCTGCTTAGTGAGCTGCCGAGTGAGCTGCTGAGTTAGCTTCTCAATTAGCTGCTGGGTTAGCTGCTGAGTGAGCTGCTGAGTTAGCTGCTGAGCTAACGGCTGGGTTAGCTTCTGAAATAGCTGCTGAGTTAGCAGCCAAGTTTAGCTTCTGAGTTAGCTGCTGAGTGAGCTGCTGAGTTAGCTTCTCAGTCAGCTGCTGAGTTAGCTTCTGAGTGAGCTTATGAGTTAGCTGCTTAGTTAGCTTCTGAGTGAGCTGCTGAGATAGCTGCTGAGTGAGCTGCTGAGCGAGCTACTGAGTTAGCTTCTCAGTCAGCTGCTGAGTTAGCTTCTGAGTGAGCTGATGAGTTAGCTGCTTAGTTAGCTTCTGAGTGAGCTGCTGAGTTAGCTTCTCAATTAGCTGCTGGGTTAGCTTCTGAAATAGCTGCTGAGTTAGCAGCCGAGTTTAGCTTCTGAGTTAGCTGCTGAGCTAGCGCCACAGCTTCAGTTTGGCCGTTGGTCGGGGAGCGACTGCCAGAGCGAGGAATCTGGAGCGATGAATCCAGAGCCTTGACTCTGGTCACTTTGAGGTTCTTCTGGACAGTTTTTTTGTTTCTGTCTGCTTCTAAAAACCGTGTTGGAAGAGCAGCAGTACGTCTGCAGAGTGCTGACTAACATCAGAGAACCAGAGACTACAGGCTGCTTCTCCTGAGAACCAAACTTCCTCCAGGAGCTGGATGACGCACTCACATGGACGCTACATGTTAGCGATCTGCAGGGTTCTGTGACATCACAGACCCAAGTCAGAGTAGAATGACCCAGCCTTCTCATCTTTATCTCTACATTCAGCATCTTTTAATGTCATGCTGAAGTTGGCTGAGGCGGAGCTGAATCTCTGGCTCCGCCCCCTGAAGAAACGTCAGCTGCTGTGAACGGAGCTGTTTGACTGGACAATAAATGTCATCGATATTTCTGAAACTGTCAACCTTTGAAACAGATGTGGATTACGGCCACAAGCATATTTAAAGCCCCCTCCAGGGTTTTTCTGTTTCCTCACACAGGAAACAACCAAAAATGAGAACATAAAGGCCAGATGTGAGAACAATGAGCAGGTTTTATGGCCTCCTGCAGCTTCTATCATGAAGCAAAGCACCTGACTTGAGCTGCCCTGTGAACTCTCACACGTTGGTGTAAACATGCGGACCTTTATTTTGAAGGGCTGTGGGAGAAGTTGTAGTTTTTAAGGTCCTAAAAGTAAATGACACTTATGCAATAGTCAGAAACACTCAAATAAATGCGGTGATTGGTAGTTTGGAGTTTGGAGGTTATAATTTGGTTCGAGAATGTTATAACTCTCATTTCCCTGCACAGCCATCTGGAATCCTTCAAAATAAAAGCCTCTGATCAGTAGCTTCCTGCAGGCTGAAAACCCCACAAACACTGTGTGTTGTGGTTGTTGCGTTCAGAGCAGTTTCTGAGTCCTTACCTTCAGAGGGGCAGCAGCGGTGAGCAGCAGTGGTGAGGAGCAGCTGGGTTCTGGTCCACACCAGAACAGGGCGTGGTCTTTATAGAGCAGCTCACACACAAACACCCACACACCCACCGGATGACTCAGTGGGCCAGACTTTTACACATCGGCCCCAGCTCTCCAACAGAAATTCCTCAGCCAGGGTCCGATCGTCACACCAAGGTCAGAAGAAATGCAGGCTTGCGATTGGCTGGGTGGGAGGGGCCCATCGGAGTCGGACAGGGAGGTTTCTGCAACAGCCGAAGCAGCTGGTTAATCAGAAATCGACTTTACCTTGCTCCTGCAGACACCAGGCTGAAGTTGAGCTGCTCTGAGTTTTAAGCAGGGCAGTTTCCAGCTTTCTGGGGGCCCGGGGCCAGATCCTGTTTGGGGCCCCGCCTAAACCAGGGAGCTATGCAGCCGCCCAGAAATATGCCAGATAACTCAGGTTCACACCTTCTATTTAAATTCAGGTTGAACTAGTTCACTGAGAAACCAGAAAACTGCAAAAAAAAAACACAAAAAAAACTGCGAACCTGCCTTTATGGGTCACTTGAGACAAAAAGGAAACTCGGAGGAAGTAAAGTTTGTAAAGTTTGTTTTAATTTCTTACAGACTGTATGAAAAGAACTAGACAAACCCGCAGGTGTTCTTCTGACTTGTTAATGACAAAAGGGGACAAATTAGTGGACTGAATAAGCCACATGCTAGTTATATTAGCTCAGGCTAGCCCATGCTAACCTGTGATTTTAATGTTACCTTACATTCCCATCAAATATGTCCATCCATCTTCATCTCAGATGACCACAACTGCCAGTGCTCTGACCACGATTCACCTGGTGCTAACTGACTTTAGCTCCCTGCAGCCCGGCAAAGCAGCTTGCTGCAACTAGGGCTGCGGGACGGACACTTGCAGACTGGATCCCAGCTGGTCAGCACTTTGGCTGCCAGATCAATCCTCAACTAAAGGCTGCCAACTGGATAGCAGCCTTCTGCTGGGGAAAATGATGGCTGCTGTTAGCTGCACCAGGTGGATGCTGCTAGCTAGTGGTAGCCAGCTGCTGGCTGACTGCTCTGAGCATGCAACCTAGATTATAATGAAACTGCTGAGTGCTAAGTAGCTGAAGTGGCTGTCACCAAAAAACACATCAAATTCTGCATTCAGTTGTGGATTTTTACAAATTTACTTGATAAGGTTCATAAAATACCCCTCTTCAGTTTTCACAGATGTGAAATCTATCTATGGAGACCAAAACTGTACCAGACTCCTAATATGTTTAATTCAGTTCAAATTCAATTCAAAAATACTTTATTAATCCCTCAAGGGGAAAATTCAAGTTTCAGTACACCAGGAAAAATCTGGTGTACTAGGGGAGCTGCTAGTGTCCAGCGCTCCTTTTCATGCCAGGTCCCGTGGTCCGAGTGCTAACTCCAGGTAACAGCCGTTAACAGCAGTTAAAACAGTTAACAGCCGTTAAAACCAGTATGTCTCCATAATGATGACAAGTGAGATATCTGCAGGTCAGAGGAGGAAACACAGATGAACCAGACCGTCTCCCCTGGGAAGACCGAGCTCCATTCAGTCCGGCGAGCGACGGAGCCGACTGTCCCAGAGCCCGGTTCATCACCAGACTGTAGACCAGGCTGTTGTCGTCTCCCCCGGCGGTGCTGGGCCCCACCAGGTCACCAGACGTCCCCTGCCAGGTCAGCTGACCCATCCGGCGTGTAGACTGCTGGACAGGGACAGCATGCCGCCGCTGCTACGTCGGGGGCTCCCGCCCTGGCTCCTTGACGCTGCAGCCCGGATCCAGTGGCGGTGG
Organism: Hirundichthys speculiger; assembly: GCA_018398805.1. Lineage (NCBI taxonomy): Eukaryota > Metazoa > Chordata > Actinopteri > Beloniformes > Exocoetidae > Hirundichthys > Hirundichthys speculiger. Next base: position 384,149 of record JAGFBZ010002568.1, on the reverse strand, counting down.
TTGCCACGGGTAGCAGTTCAGGGCTACTTAGCTTAGCTTTCCCGAACCGGCCTCCAGCGACACCGTCCATGTCCGCGGCGGCAGGTCTCCACCAGCTGCAAGAGGACGGTATCTAGCAACTCTGGTATCTAGCAACAGTATGTAGACATCCGACAGCAGATTACCACAAACCGGGCACAAACTGGAGCGTTCAGCGTCCAGTGTCGCAGGGATAAGTCCTGGAGCAGCAGCGAGAAGCGTCCATGCCAGGCGTCATCCCGGCAACAATGTAGTTGGACATTTTAACATCAATGTAGACTAACTCACTGTTAGAGACAGACCCTAGTGGTCAGTAGAGGATCTGCAGTCTCCAGTTTTCGGTAGAAGAACTGCAGTCTCTAGTGGTAGGTAGAAGAGAGGGACTCTGGTCTCTAGACGTCAGTAGAGGGAGTCTGGTCTGTAGACGTTGGTAGAGGTACTCTGGTCTCTAGATGTCAGTAGAGGGACTCTGGTGTGTAGACATTGGTAGAGGTACTCTGGTCTCTAGATGTCAGTAGAGGGACTCTCGTCTGTAGACGTTGGTAGAGGTACTCTGGTCTCTAGATGTCAGTAGAGGGACTCTGGTGTGTAGACATTGGTAGAGGTACTCTGGTCTCTAGATGTCAGTAGAGGGACTCTGGTGTGTAGACATTGGTAGAGGTACTCTGGTCTCTAGATGTCAGTAGAGGGACTCTCGTCTGTAGACGTTGGTAGAGGTACTCTGGTCTGTAGACGTCAATAGAGGGACTCTGGTCTCTAGACCTCAGCAGAGGGACTCTGTTCCCTAGACGTCAGTAGAGGGACTCTGGTGTGTAGACGTTGGTAGAGGGACTCTGTTCTCTAGATGTCAGTAGAGGGACTCTGGTCTGTAGACGTTGGTAGAGGTACTTTGGTCTCTAGATGTCAGTAGAGGGACTCTGGTCTGTAGACGTTGGTAGAGGTACTCTGGTCTCTAGATGTCAGTAGAGGGACTCTGGTCTGTAGACGTTGGTAGAGGCATAGATATCTATAAGAAAGGCTAGATGGCTCGAGGCGGAGTCACCAGCGTCCCTACACGGCGGCCATCTTACCACAGTATAGCAGTCTGGTATGCCCTATGGTAGCTGTCGGAAGGTGAGTTATCTGCATAATCAAAAATACTCTTAACTCGCTGAAATCTTGACTGATTTCCAAGCGGTTTTGTTTATTACAAACCTTAATAGCGTGGCTATGAGTCGGGATGCTTGGACATGTTGAAATTTCTACTTTTGTTTGAGAAAAAAAAGACTTAATCGTTCAGCACAGTTGTTTCGCGGCTATTTGCGCTAACTTTGAGTCGCTTGGTGCGAGTTCTCAAGGCTGAGACCACAATCGAGATTTTAATTTCTTGTATGACAGCCTATTTTTTTTGTCTTTGTGGATGTGCTTGTGTTTATTAGCTGTCTAACTTGGCTAACAGACTGGCTGTGAGTGAGACTAAGTACGTATTACAAAGTTGACCCAGCAATTTTACATCAGTGTGAGAGGCAGAAATGCTCTTTAGTTTCAACATAACTTAAGTTGCACGTGATTTCCAAGCTGTTTGGTTTGTTAAAAAACATCTTAAATGTTAATACATTATAATACAGGAAACCTCTGACTTTGTGTTTACAGGAATACTTCAAAATGCCTGATTTTTGTGCAGCCTATGGATGCTCCAACAAACGGTGTCTGGAAACCAGGAAAAGGGGGATCACCTTGTTCATCAGCTTGTTTTGTTTATTGTTTTAGGCGATGCTCACCCTGAGCTATTTAATTTCGTGTGGGTAAATAAAAAAACCCTTGTTATTTTGGACTGCATTCGTTGTCTTGTGATTCGTTTCGGAAAGTGGGGAGGAGAGAGGGATCCTTATGCTATGTTCTGGTAGTCCCTTGGCCGGGGCATAACAGACCTGTACATGGCATCATCAGTTCATCAATATAAATGTCAGTGCATAGTATGTTGCCTATTATGAAGGAAGATACATTTTAAAGGTCAGGTAGAGGAACACAGAGATTAAATATTTTTATTTGTCAAAGATTTAGAAAATATAATTTCATGTTAGCACCTCATTTTGTTTCAACTACTGTGAACTTTGTTAAATTAACTCACGTGTCTTCATCTTGGATATTTAGGCCATCATATAGAAAGCATAAAGCATAAAGATGTGCTCAGAGGGCGCCCCCTTCTCAGGGGCCAGGACCAGGGGACCAGGGGCATAACAAAATAAATACATATATGTTAATGTTATGTGTTGTTATAGTTATCATTATAATAGAAATATTACTAATATAACATACATGGAATGATTAAATGTTTTATTTATAAATGATTTAATAAAACTACCTTGTGTGTGTAGTCCTATAGCTATTGCTCTACCTAGCTGCTTAATGTTTATTTATCCATGGTTAAGATTATTCTTGAGTCTGCAGGAACATAACTACAACTCTGAGGTTTATAACAAACCAAACCGTTTGAAAATCGGTTTAAAATTAAGCAATCTGTGGTTATTGAAATGCTTCATGCACCATAGACTTTGATGTTACGAGTGGGCGAGCTACCTGTGGCAAGATGGCCGCCATGCGAGGACGTCGGTCTCCATTGGCTAACAGCGTGCGTGAGCCATCTAGTGTTTATATATATATCTATGGGTAGAGGGACTCTGGTCTCTAGACATCAGCAGAGGGACTCTGTTCTCTAGATGTCAGTAGAGGGACTCTGGTCTGTAGACGTTGGTAGAGGTACTCTGGTCTCTAGATGTCAGTAGAGGGACTCTGGTCTGTAGATTTTGGTAGAGGTACTCTGGTCTGTAGACGTCAATAGAGGGACTCTGGTCTCTAGACCTCAGCAGAGGGACTCTGTTCTCTAGATGTCAGTAGAGGGACTCTGGTCTGTAGACGTTGGTAGAGGTACTCTGGTCTCTAGATGTCAGTACAGGGACTCTGGTCTGTAGACGTTGGTAGAGGTACTCTGGTCTGTAGATGTCAATAGAGGCACTCTGGTCTCTAGACCTCAGCAGAAGGACTCTGTTCTCTAGACGTCAGTAGAGGGACTCTGGTCTGCAGACGTTCGTAGAGGTACTCTGGTCTCTAGATGTCAGTACAGGGACTCTGGTCTGTAGACGTCGGTAGAGGGACTCTGGTCTCTAGACGTCAATAGAGGGACTCTGGTCTCTAGATGTCAGTAGAGGGACTTTGGTCTGTAGACGTTAGTAGAGGTACTCTGGTCTCTAGATGTCAGTAGAGGGACTCTGGTCTGTAGACGTTGGTAGAGGTACTCTGGTCTGTAGACGTCAATAGAGGGACTCTGGTTTCTAGATGTCAGCAGAGGGACTCTGTTCTCTAGACGTCAGTAGAGGGACTCTGGTCTGTAGACGTTGGTAGAGGTACTCTGGTCTCTAGATGTCAGTAGAGGGACTCTCGTCTGTAGACGTTGGTAGAGATACTCTGGTCTCTAGATGTCAGTAGAGGGACTCTGGTCTGTAGACGTCGGTAGAGGTACCCTGGTCTCTAGAAGTCGGTAGAGGGACTCTGGTCTCTAGACGTCAGCAGAGGGACTCTGTTCCCTAGACGTCAGTAGAGGGACTCTGGTCTCTAGACCTCAGCAGAGGGACTCTGTTCTCCAGACGTCAGTAGAGGGACTCTGTTCTGCAGATGTTTGTAGAGGTACTCTGGTCTCCAGATGTCAGTAGAGGGACTCTGGTCTCTAGACGTTGGTAGAGGGACTCTGGTCTCCAGATGTCAGTAGAGGGACTCTGGTCTCTAGACGTTGGTAGAGGGACTCTGGTCTCTAGATGTCAGTAGAGGGACTCTGGTCTGTAGACATTGGTAGAGGTACTCTGGTCTCTAGATGTCAGTAGAGGGACTCTGGTCTGTAGACGTTGGTAGAGGTACTCTGGTCTGTAGACGTCAATAGAGGGACTCTGGTCTCTAGACCTCAGCAGAGGGACTCTGTTCTTTAGACGTCAGTAGAGGGACTCTGGTCTGTAGATGTTGGTAGAGGTACTCTGGTCTCTAGATGTCAGTAGAGGGACTTTGGTCTGTAGACATTGGTAGAGGTACTCTGGTCTCTAGATGTCAGTAGAGGGACTCTGGTCTGTAGACGTCGGTAGAGGTACCCTGGTCTCTAGAAGTCGGTAGAGGGACTCTGGTCTCTAGATGTCAGTAGAGGGACTCTGGTCTGTAGTGGTCAGTAGAGGGACTCTGGTCTGTAGACATCGGTAGAGGGACTCTGGTCTGTAGAGGGCCATCTATGACGGTGGGTGTGAATCTCCGCTCCACCAGCTCAGATAATGTTTAACCTGACACCGACTGATAATGAAGGTGTGTTGGGGCGGAGCCCCGGTTTTATGACCTTCAGTGGGGTTAGGTGAATGAGTTTTATGGCCTCTGGTTGAGGTGGGGCTGTAGGTAAAGTCCAGAACATCAGTGGGTTTCAGTGACCGAGGTAATTCATGAGTCAGCTGCTGTTTCTGGGATCATCCATCCATTCATGGTGGTGAGTCAGAGCTGGATCTAATCTACATCAGCAGTAAACCCACCTGCTTCCAGCAGGGCCACCAGACATCAGGCTAGGTTCCAGATCAGGATCCAGGACATGTCTCTGTGCAGACCTGTGGAGAGACTGGCTTTCAGTCAACTGAGGACTCATTCTGATTGACTGGAGCTTTGTCCAGTGGATCAGAGCAGGACGACAGACCTGGGGGTTCAGGTGATCAAGCCCCAGTCTTCAGAGCTTCTCCTGAAGGAGCAGGGCTGAGGTGGACCAGCTTCTAATTGTGTCACCTGTTACCACCTAACCCCTAATCCCCTACCCTAACCCCTAACCCCCTACACTAACCCTAACCCTAACCCCCTACACTAACCCTAACCCCTAACCCTAACCCCCTAGACTAACCCTAACCCCTAACCCTAACCCCCTAGACTAACCCTAACCCCCTAGACTAACCCTAACCCATAACCCTAACCCTTTTATGGCCCACATTCTGCAAGATGACGACCTATTTATTTAAACAACTTCAAATTCAATGTTTACTGGTTAAAGTGTGGATTTTACATCATTGGTTTAGTCATAAAGAGACATTTAAAGTCCTGATTGTATGTCACTATTCTGACTGAATCCAATTATGATTTCAGATGGTAAAATGACAGACTTCATAGAAGTGGACCTTCACGTCCCTCAGCCACAGGAAGATTTATGCTATCAATCTCATAAAAAGGACCTCCAGGCTCCTGTCAGGGTCGTTCTCCTGCAGCTCCTCAGACTGCCTGATACTACAGCTCCAAACTACACTGACTACAGGTCCTGACTGGTTTTGGGTGGGTGGAGGTGGTTCAGTTCCAGGTCATCCATCCAGCCATCAACTTTTCCTTGTCAAGGTTCAGGGGACAAGGACGACAGCACAAGCAGAGAGGCAAGTCCTCTCTGGTCCTGTGTCTCCACAGGTCTGCTGGTTTGTTCAGATGCAGGCTGGTGGACCTCAGTCCTGCTGGTCTTGGGGTGAAGGATCAGGGCTTTGTGGCCCGTCTTCTGTGGGGAAGACTGGCAGGACTTTGAACTCCAGACTATTTCATAATGGTTTTATAACTCTCTCCAGATTAATGTGTCCCAGCGGTTGCTCTTCCAAGACCATTGTTGATCTCTTTCCCTCTTGGCATTGTGCTAACAAAGAGCAACATACTGCAACGATGGTCATCTCTTCCAGAGGAGTTCATAGCTGCTGACCTGAGTGAACTTCAGGAACATGTGGATGATGTCACAGACAGGTGAGGAGGAACCAAGGAACAACCTCATGGCTCCTGATCTTCTGCTTGGCTTCATCTTGGTTAAATAAATGAAGATGCAGGGAAGAGAAGGTGGTGCTCTGGATGCTGTGAGCTTCACCACGAGATGATCTTCATCATCCAGGATGTTTACTGCCAGCTGTAATCCAGAGGAATGTGAGCTGGAGGCTCAAACTGCCCAGCTGAGATCTGAGGGCATTCCTGCAGCTGCTGGCTCCATGTTTTCATGGCACTGCATTAAGAAACCACCTGAGTGGAGAGGTGGTTCACAGGTAATCCACAAGAGGGCAGTAGAGAGAAGTCAAGGGCAGCAGAGGGAAGTAGAGAGAAGTAGAGAGAAGTCGAGGGCAGCAGAGGAAGTAGAGAGAAGTTGAGGGCAGCAGAGGGCAGTAGAGAGAAGTAGAGAGAAGTCGAGGGCAGCAGAGGGCAGTAGAGAAAAGTCAAGGGCAGCAGAGGAAGTAGAGAGAAGTCGAGGGCAGCAGAGGGCAGTAGAGAGAAGTCGAGGGCAGCAGAGGGCAGCAGAGGGCAGTAGAGAGAAGTTGCGGGTAGCATAGGGCAGTAGAGAGAAGTAGAGGGCAGCAGAGGGCAGTAGAGAGAAGTCGAGGGCAGCAGAGGGCAGTAGAGAGAAGTCGAGGGCAGCAGAGGGCAGCAGAGGGCAGTAGAGAGAAGTAGAGAGAAGTAGAGGGCAGCAGAGGGCAGCAGAGGGCAGTAGAGAGAAGTCAAGGGCAGCAGAGAGAAGTAGAGAGAAGACGAGGGCAGCAGAGGGCAGCAGAGGGCAGTAGAGAGAAGTAGAGGGCAGCAGAGGGCAGCAGAGGGCAGTAGAGAGAAGTAGAGAGAAGTCGAGGGCAGCAGAGGGCAGTAGAGGGCAGTTCATCAGTAGATGAATTGCAGTCTCTAGTGGTCAGTAGAGGAATTGCAGCCTCTAGTGGTCGGTAGAGGAACTACAGCCTCTAGTGGTCAATTGAGGAATTGCAGCCTCTAGTGGTCGGTAGAGGAACTACAGCCTCTAGTGGTCAATTGAGGAATTGCAGCCTCTAGTTATCAGTAGAGGAACTGCAGTCTCTAGTAGTCGGCAGAGGAACTGCAGTCTCTAGTGGTCAGTAGAGGAACTGCAGTCTCTAGTTATCAGTAGAGGAACTGCAGTCTCCAGTAGTCAGTAGAAGAACTGCAGTCTCTAGTGGTCAGTAGAGGAACTGCAGTCTCTAGTTATCAGTAGAGGAACTGCAGTCTCTAGTGGTCGGTAGAGGAACCGCAGCCTCTAGTGGTCAGTAGAGGAACCGCAGCATCTAGTGGTCAGTAGAGGAACTGCAGTCTCTACTGACCACTAGAGGCTGCAGTGGTAAGTAGAGGAACTGCAGCCTTTGGTGGTCAATTTAGGAATTGCAGCCTCTAGTGGTCGGTAGAGGAACTGCAGCCTCTGGTGGTCAGTAGGGGAACTGCAGCCTCTACACAGCAAAATCGCCAGTGTTAATTCAACTCGCATAGTGTTAAATTTAACACTTTTCCAGTGTTTATATAATTCTCACTGAATTAGAGTTAAAGTAACACTTTGCAAAGTGTTATTATTTTAACTCGATTGCAGTGTTAAAAATATAACACCCATAGTGTTAGAATTTCACACTATATAGTGTGAACTGTCTTCACTCAGAGTCTAACTACCTAACATTTATGGTGTTGTTTTAGGACACTGGTTAGTGTTCACTTTTACACTGGATTGGGTTAACTCTTTTCACTGGGGGTGTTACTTCACAACAACCATGGTGTTATTTATGACACTTTGAAGTGTTTATTTTCCACACTGGATTGTGTTAACTGATTTCACTTAGAGTGTTAATTAGTAACTTTTAGAGTGTTATTTTGGCACTTTGAAGTGACAAATATGAGCTTTTAAATACTAGTCTGCATTTGTCTTAATACAAAAATGCATTAAAGTGCAATTATGACTACAGTGTTACATTCAGTGAAAACCCTTGTTAAGTCATCTTACCCTATACAGGATAAAAGCAGAAAACATAAAAATGGTCACATAAGCATTTTAATAAAGATTAAATTCCAAGCACCATACAGTATACTTTCACAACAAAAATAATGGCACAATGTACAGACCATCATCATCACCATAAGCACTTTGCAAATCAAAGGGCTTGTATATTTCAATACAGTCTGCTTTAACAACATCTTTTTCATCAGTTTCAAACACTTTATAAGCATGGCAATGTTCACTGAAATTTTCAACCACAAGATTCTGAACTATGAAGTAGGTGTGACTATTGACCAAAACTATTGTTTTTATTCTGCAAAACACAGGCATCTCATGTTCAGCACCACAACAAATGACCAATCCTGTTCTGTACTCAGTCCCATTAATGTTAACCCAATTAACAGAGAAAGCCTCTTCTGCAACAGCAGGCAAGGCTTGGGAGATCAGTTCACTATTTTCCTCACTATCAACATCAAATGATTTCAAGGGTCCATACTCAACATGGTTTAAAGGACATGTCTCCCACTTGTATGCTATGGATGTTTGATGTTTTTTGGCAAGTGACACTGTGATGTTCTTAAAGTTCTTAAGGGTGTCTTTGAACACCCTATGTTTAGCCTCACCTCTCATGCTCCAAACATGCAATAATGGCCCAATTTTTCTGATGCAAGTTGGGTAGTGCAACATAAAGTGGTGTTTGGGAATCATGTTCCTACCTGGATACAACAGTTTGAACAAGTCATGATGTTCCATTATCAAATGTTTTAGATGCACAGTCATGCCATGTGTAACAGATGGAGAGAATATGATGTTAATTATTTGCAACAATAGCAATAGCATAGTCCAGTTCTGATTTCCTTCTGGCACAATATCACCAAAAATTAAAGGAATGTTTCTAATCAGACAAAGAGTCTGAATGGAGTTAAGACCTATACTATTACCAGGACTGTCTAAGTTCACCCTTGTTGGACGATTTTTGCTCTCCAAGTAGCCATAGTCAAAAGCATAGATCCTTGATAAAAGAGCAGGTTCAGGAAGAAAATTGTCTGAGAGATATTCCAACAGTAACTTTATCTCATATTGTGCTACCCCTTCGAGAATATCATGCATAATGTCCAAGGAAAAGTTCTGGCAAACATGAAAGAATTGAAGAGTGTTCAGTGTAGAATTCCTTTTTAAGCCAAACACATGCAGCTTTCGAGGATCAGATTGCAACTCACTGCAGTGCATTTCAAAAAGTTCTTTCCCTCGTAAGATGATCTTTGGATCATCCTCAGTATACACACTCTGAGCATCCTCTTTAGCAATTAAACACAAACGACAACAGTAACGCCCACTGAAAGACTCAACAAAACCCAAAATTGAGTGCATCCCCAAGTTGTCCCCAGTTATCTGACATATAGTGCCATGGACCTTTTCAGATGAGAAGGGTAAATCAATGCCATGGCTCTCCAAAAACTTTATGTCATCAATCAGAGGCTGTAAAATAGGATCGAAGCCATATTTTTTCACATCTTCTGCATGAAACAATGCAACCAAATGAATGTTCATCAATGCAGAATTTAACTTTGGAGGCAGATTTCTGAGGACAAAATAGACTGCACCAACTTTGTGAACACCACGTTTGGAACCAAGTGGATTAGCAGTCTCAAAGTCATCGTAATAAAGCTGAATTTGCAAAGAAGTCTGTGGTTTTGAAAACAATGGATGAGACTTAAAGTAACTTCCATCACAAAAGTCTTCATATCTGTCTTCTTTTGATACACATGGTTTAGCAAGCAGCTCACAAATATAAGAATTGCGACATATAAATTTGATTGTTTCCAAAATTGGAATGTACACAAAAGTGTCTTTTACTGGTACCTGGTCATAAGTGCCTGATTTTTTATTTAACCTTGTATCATAACGTATACCTAAAGTCTTTTCCACTGGCTCCACAATTCCCCATTTTTCACGGAAATATGACTTTCTTTTAACTTCAGTGTCAAACTTCTCAACTGGATTGTCAAAAGTCTCAAGACATTTTTCCACTGGTGATCTAACAGGATTTTCTGTTGGCACAACGTTCAGTACTTTTTTGTTTAAACTCACAGTGCAGTCCATCAGCAAAATCTTCCAAATCACAAACAAGTGATGACACAAAACTATTTGCCAAACCACTACCATTGAGTTTACCAATAATTTTAGTACAAATGGCTTCAGAATTTTTTTTCATTCTTTGACCTGACCCATTCTTTTCAGAACACCCAACCTCAATGTTCTGAATACCACTTGTTCCTGCAACTTCTATGTCTGTATCTTGTAATCTGTCAAAATCAGCTTGAAATGACTCTGGGGGTTCTGCATCACCACTTTGACAACAATCTTCATTATGAACACTATTTAAATGTTTTTTTTAAACCAGAGTATGTAGTGAACTGACGGCTGCAACCATCTTGTGAACAAGCCAACTTAAATTTGGTGCTTGGATAAAAACTGTGACCTAGTCGCAAATGACTTATCAAAGCCTGACTGGTGCTATGCAGAGTTTGACAGATAAAACATTTAAACATGGTTCTAATTCAACATTTTGGCACGCAACTCACGGACACGTGGTGACTCATCTGTTGAGGTAGCATCAATGTTGAATATGGTGGTCTGCACAAAACTGTAGAGATGAACCAGTGACTCGTCGTAAGATAAGTTGAACACGTAGTGGGATTTGAAAAGTTCATCAAAAGCACTCAGTGAGCTGGTGGCTTGGCAGGGGATGAGCTGTTTGTCCACTGCGATGTAGAAGGTGTCAATGCTGTTCTGGGTTCGGCCAACAGCGAGGATGTATGGCTGTTTACCATCTCTTGCTTGCAAGTGTTCATCGATGCTGCAGCATGACTAAAAACAAATATGATATTAAAATACAGGCCTAGCTTACACTTGCTGAGTATAAACTATTCATTCAGTTTGACATTATGTGCCTTGCTAACTTATTACAACATACTAAGACACATACTTCATGGAGAGGAAAACTAAAAAGTGCAAAAACTGAAAAAGTGTTTTGAAGGATTTTAAAAAGTGAGATAACATATTTACCTTGTGAAAGTGCACCATTTTGTCTGCTGCATCGGTTGGACTTATTTTGGTTCTCCTCTTTCGTCCAGCAGTGGGTGGCAAAAGTTGAAGCAGTAGCAGCAGAGAGGCCATGTCACTGTCCCAGTCTGTTAATGGTTGAATTTATAAAACAATTTCAAAATGACATGTAAAAATACATATTATTAGTATCAAACAAGCATGCTACGAAGCCTACCATTTGCATCACTCTCTGTAGGTTTCTCAGCAGCTTTTATCAGACGACACAGGTCAGTTGACTGAGTCAGCTGCTTGGCTTCTTTAATAACCTTTGGCTTGAATGACATGTCCCACTTCTCAAGCAACTTGGTGGATGTTTCAGCACCAAACAGCAGCAGGAAGTCTTGATTGACCTGTTCATCATACACACAGGACATTAAAACAGGGCTCAACATTGTTTACATTGCAATAAGTGATTTTGACCAATATGGGCCTGACTGGGATGACCAATGATCATGATGTTTTACTGTTGCCATTCACATCAACAAAAAAATAATAAAATAAAATAAAATAATACAACATTTGAAAATATGTTTGACTTACTAGTCCTTTGACATCCAAAAAGCGAGGAAATGTTTTGAAGACATCTGCAGTTTTTTGTGGATCATGCACCAGTTCCCGGCGATGTTGGAACGTCATTTTCATCTTCTGAAATACACTTGCTTCATCAGGAGAGTGAACAAGAAAAGAAATGGCCTCCTTGCAGGCATCTCCATCAAGTTGCTGAGGCAGTGTGGTTGCTGATCTTCGACGCTTAGGTCCTTGTTCTTGATGCTCTGAGACTTCCTTCACTGGCCGTTTGGTTGTAGACCTGGACATGGTTTTGAGGCGCCACGCTAAATATCCAGTGCCCTTCACTCCGTCATAGAAATGCTCCTGTCACATTTCAATAAAAATGAAAAATAAACATCAAATGTGATCTTACAGACTTTGCAGATTCATCAAAAAGAAACCAAAGGACTATTATCATGTAACAGGTTTTCTTTTTCAACTTAATGTGGAATACATGTTAAACAACATCCACAATTTCAATACAGTTTTATGACAGTAGTTATTACGAAAGAGGAATTGAGATTTTTCTTTTAAATAATTTAGCTGATGTAATTATTCCATGATGAAAACTTGAAACTAAATAATGTGCTGTTTTACAATCACTGCGTGACTTACATAGCCCTTTGGAGAATATGGATCCTTCAATGTAGGAAAGAGTGTAATTATTCCAAGGGCATATTTCTCCTTTTGCTTACGGGAGGGAATTCTGCTATAGAGGAAATACAATTGACAATGTTGAATCAGAAATAGGCTTTACTACAGTATACAGAACATTCCATATGGCCCTTCTTTACTTTTTTATTACTATTACTCTTACCCATGTCTCTCAGTCATATCACTTGCCAATATGTTAACAAGCTGCCGCCGGGTGCGATGGCTCAGTGAATTTTCGGCAATGTATTCTTCAAGAATTTCCTCTCCACCAGGTTTCCTAGTCAAGGCGTTTTTAACCATCTGCTCATATAAAAGGAAAAAAATGATAACAATAAAAACTTGTTTTTCAGTAAAGGTGAGAGTTTAGAGGAATGTCAACAAACCTGTGAAAGACATATCTGGCAAGAAGCACTAACTTCTACTCACATTTTTTCATAAAGGGCAAGTTGGGAACTACCATAATTTGAATTTCAATTTGTATAACAATCTACAGTATAAATGGTGTCAACTCAAAAATACAAATGACATTTTCTGTTCTCAATTACCTCTTTTGCATCCTTTGACACAGAAACATGTGGTGCAGAACTGTCTTTGCTGGATCTACTGCGGCCTGCAGGAATGCCCAGTTCCCTGAGGTCACTGTCACTTGATGAAAGTGATATAGTATCCGTGAGGGAAGATAATGTATCTGAGGCGGATGGTGTAGAATGAGCTAAAGGAGAAAAAACTTTAGGAGAGATGATTTGGTTAACTTTCTTTACTCCACAATTCCATTAATAACACAATTTTCATGTTCATGTTCAGACAACATTCTATACAAATATGAAATTTCAAGTTATGATAAATTTACCTTCATCTGAAATCTTTTCGCGTACTGTCAGGCATATGTCTGGTTGGGCCTCCAGTAACTCCAGAAAAATGTCGTCTTCGACAGCTGTGTGTCAGTTTCATCGAAAATATCAAGGTCAGCAGCATCCGGGAGTCCAAACTTGGTTTTGGCTTTATAAAAAGATAAGCATAATGTCACCTAAAAAGCCTGTACAATTTTTTTAAAAACGAATTTTAACTTTGTTATTTTGCTAATACTTATTAAGAGCAGTTCTACCTGTCTTTAAATGGCTAAATTAGACATCTGCAGCAACAATATGGCCTAGGCCTACTGCTGATGTCGTACATTAAAAAAAATTTGTTAACAGTTAATTAGTTTTTTAAATAGATGAGATGCAAACATGATGAACTGATACATGTGCAACAAATTTTGTTCTGCCAGGCTATCTTACCTTCACTGATGAATTCTAGATAAGTGAATCCTGCGTGCAATTTAATGTACTTCTTTACATTGAGGTATTTCACTTTCAGCAACATGTCTCACAGCTGCACCTGGTGGAGAAAGTAGGAGGAGGCAGAATGAAAGTGTATTAGGCCAACTATTAACTATAGCTCAAGTGCCAATAACTTAAAGAAAAACAGGCTACACATTGCTGGGTGACAGACCACTTCGACTGATTCAATATAATTTGGCCTGTCCCTGCGCATGCAGTAAAACAGCTGAACTTGGTTATACAGTATTTGCACACAATGAATTATCCACCCAGCCACAATAAGACTACAACGGCGATCTTTTTGTCGTCACTTACATTCACCAACATGTTGGTGTCAAATATGTCACTGCTTGTACTTGTGGAAAATCATCAGCTATCGTCAGCTATGATTTCAGGATGATAATCCACATACAATGTCTCGACGAATCACGCCCGCCCTCATCACGCTTTCACTTTTAGGCAATAAATACCCTTTGTAAATTGATTGATGTATTTCTTACATTTCGTTTCTGTGAGTTTCTGACACACGGCTGTCTTAGCTAGCTTCTAGCTTACTTTATGGTGGTCGTTAGTGTCAAGATATGCTAGGATAATGCAGCATCATAAAATATCGGTGGAGGCGACGACCGTCCCCTGTCATTTATTCCGTTTAATCTAAAACACTGATTGGTAACCTATTTCACTAAAACGAAAGCAAAGTCTTACTTGGATTAATATTCTTACCATTAGCAAGCACTCCACACAACCAGCACGCTTTGCTTGGTCAAGCAACAGAATTCAAACCCCCTGCCACTTCCACGATTGGTTTGCTACTTTCACTACTAGCATGGTTTGTGTGTAATTAGCGCATCTGCCCCATAGACCAGGCCCCACTTACCAAAACTTGACTTTCAACAACGTCTTCATATGATTTTTAGCTCACTTCTGAGGAGAATGTTTGCTTCCGAGAGCATAGGGCTATGCATTTGTCGCTGGCTTGCTGCTTCTCTACCAAAAATTCAAATTCTAACGTCTGCATTTTTCAAACAGGACAACCCCTCCCTCGTTTCATTTAATAGGCATTAAACACTGGGAAGCATTTATATCATTAGAACTAACTAGGACTAAGTATTACATTTAATACACATTTATTTTCGATATGCAATTTTAACTTATGTGGAAGATCTGGAAGCGTTACCCAAGCTAACGAATCCCGGCTTTTACCACAGATGAATAGGCTACAGTCCACATTGAGAAAATGTTGCATGTTTCAGATAAATAATGTAATTAAAATTCATACAGTATTCAATTATGACTACAATAACAGGTTTTAAATTGTTATGCATAGTTCTTACCTTCACAACCTCTGCGATCCTGACAGCAAACATGGCGGACTCTTCATGCCCATGAGCGCGAAATACCCGGATGTAGAAATCAACTCCGAATGAGTGTTATTGTGTTGACTCTCTGAAATAACTCCTGTTGCAGAGCACTGCCAGCACTGCCAGTGTTACAGTAACTCTAAGATCAACACTTTTCAACTCAAAATTTTTAACACCAGAAATTTTAACACAAATCAACACTTCCGATTTTGCTGTGTAGTTGTCATTGATGAATTGCAACCTCTAGTGGTCGGTAGTAGGACTAAGCCTCTAGTGGTCAGTAGAGGAACTGCAGCCTCTGGTGGTCAGTAGAGGAACTGCAGCATCTGGTGGTCAGTAGAGGAACTGCAGCCTCTAGTGGTCTGTGGAGGAACTGAAGCCTCTAGTGGTCAGTAGAGGAAATGCAGCCTCTAGTGGTCAGTAGAGGAACTGCAGCTTCTGGTGGTCAGTAGAGGAACTGCAGCCTCTGGTGGTCAGTAGAGGAACTACAGCCTCTAGTGGTCAGTATAGGAACTGCAGCCTCTAGTAGTTGGTAGAGGAACTGCAGCCTCTGGTGGTCAATAGAGGAACTGCAGCCTCTAGTGGTCGGTAGAGGAACTCTAGCCTCTAGTGGTCAGCAGAGGAACTGCAGCCTCTGGTGGTCAGTAGAGGAATTGCAGCCTCTAGTGGTCAGTAGAGGAACTCTAGCCTCTAGTGGTCAGCAGAGGAACTGCAGCCTCTGGTGGTCAGGAGAGGAATTGCAGCCTCTTGTGGTCAGTAGATGAACTGCAGCCTCTACTGGTCGGTAGAAAAACTGCAGCCTCTGGTGGTCAGTAGAGGAACTTCAGCCTCTAGTAGTCGGTAGGGGAACTGCAGCCTCTAGTGGTCGGTAGAAGAACTCTAGCCTCTAGTGGTCAGCAGAGGAACTGCAGCCTCTGGTGGTCAGTAGAGGAATTGCAGCCTCTAGTGGTCAGTAGAGGAACTACAGCCTATAGTGGTCGGTAGAGGAACTGCAGCCTCTGGTGGTCAGTAGGGGAACTGCAGCCTATAGTGGTCAGTAGAGGAACTGCAGCCTCTGGTGGTCAGTAGAGGAACTGCAGCCTCTAGTGGTCAGTAGAGTAACTGCAGCCTCTGGTTGTCAGTAGAGGAACTGCAGCCTCTGGTGGTCAATAGAGGAACTGCAGCCTCTAGTGGTCGGTAGAGGAACTCTAGCCTCTAGTGGTCAGCAGAGGAACTGCAGCCTCTGGTGGTCAGTAGAGGAATTGCAGCCTCTAGTGGTCAGTAGAGGAACTCTAGCCTCTAGTGGTCAGCAGAGGAACTGCAGCCTCTGGTGGTCAGTAGAGGAATTGCAGCCTCTAGTGGTCGGTAGAAAAACTGCAGCCTCTGGTGGTCAGTAGAGGAACTTCAGCCTCTAGTAGTCGGAAGGGGAACTGCAGCCTCTAGTGGTCGGTAGAAGAACTGCAGCCTCTAGTGGTCGGTAGAGGAACTGCAGCCTCTGGTGGTCGGTAGAGGAACTGCAGCCTCTAGGGGTCGGTAGAGGAACTGCAGCCTCTAGTGGTCAGTAGAAGAACTGCAGCCTCTAGTGGTCAGTAGAGGAATTGCAGCCTCTAGTGGTCAGTAGAGGAACTGCAGCCTCTGGTGGTCATTAGAGGAATTGCAGCCTCTAGTGGTCGTAGAGGAACTGCAGCCTCTAGTGGTCGGTAGAAGAACTTTAGCCTCTAGTGGTCAGTAGAGGAACTACAGCCTATAGTGGTCGGTAGAGGAACTGCAGCCTCTGGTGGTCAGTAGGGGAACTGCAGCCTATAGTGGTCGGTAGAGGAACTGCAGCCTCTGGTGGGCAGTAGAGGAACTGCAGCCTCTAGTGGTCAGTAGAGTAACTGCAGCCTCTGGTTGTCAGTAGAGGAACTGCAGCCTCTGGTGGTCAGTAGAGGAACTGCAGCCTCTGGTGGTCGGTAGAGGAACTGCAGCCTCTGGTGGTCGGTAGAGGAACTGCAGCCTCTAATGGTCAGTAGAGTAACTGCAGTCTTTAGTAGTTGGTAGAGGAACTGCAGCCTCTAGTGGTCAGTAGAGAAACTGCAGCCTCTAGTGGTCAATAGAGGAATTGCAGCCTCTAGTGGTCGGTAGAAGAACTGCAGCCTCTAGTGGTCAGTAGAGGAACTGCAGCTTCTGGTGGTCAATGGAGGAACTACAGCCTCTAGTGGTCAGTAGAGGAACTGCAGCCTCTAGTAGTCCGTAGAGTAACTGCAGTCTCTAGTAGTTGGTAGAGGAACTGCAGCCTCTAGTGGTCGGTAGAGGAACTAGTGGTCAATAGAGGAACTGCAGCCTCTAGTAGTTGGTAGAGGAACTGCAGCCTCTAGTGGTCAGTAGAGGAACTGCAGCCTCTAGTGGTCAAAAGAGGAATTGCAGCCTCTGGTGGTCGGTAGAGGAACTGCAGTCTCTAGTAGTTGGTAGAGGAACTGCAGCCTCTAGTGGTCAGTAGAGGAACTGCAGCCTCTAGTGGTCAATAGAGGAATTGCAGCCTCTAGTGGTCGTTAGAAGAACTTCAGCCTCTAGTAGTTGGTAGAGGAACTGCAGCCTCTAGTGGTCAGTAGAGGAACTGCAGCCTCTAGTGGTCAATAGAGGAATTGCAGCCTTTAGTGGTCGGTAGAAGATTTGCAGCCTCTAGTGGTCAGTAGAGGAACTGCAGCCTCTGGTGGTCAATAGAGGAATTGCAGCCTTTAGTGGTCGGTAGAAGATTGGAACCTCTAGTGGTCGTTAGAAGAACTGCAGCCTCTAGTGGTCAGTAGAGGAACTGCAGCCTCTGGTGGTCAGTAGAGGAACTGCAGCCTCTAGTGGTCGGTAGAGTAACTGCAGTCTTTAGTAGTTGGTAGAGGAACTGCAGCCTCTAGTGGTCAGTAGAGGAACTGCAGCCTCTGGTGATCAATAGAGGAATTGCAGCCTCTGGTAGTCAGTAGAGGAACTGCAGCCTCTAGTAGTCAGTAGGGGAACTGCAGCCTCTAGTGGTCGGTAGAGTAACTGCAGTCTCTAGTAGTTGGTAGAGGAATTGCAGCCTCTGGTGGTCAGTAGAGGAACTGCAGCCTCTAGTGGTCAATAGAGGAATTGCAGCCTTTAGTGGTCGGTAGAAGATTTGCAGCCTCTAGTGGTCAGTAGAGGAACTGCAGCCTCTGGTGGTCAATAGAGGAATTGCAGCCTTTAGTGGTCGGTAGAAGATTGGAACCTCTAGTGGTCGTTAGAAGAACTGCAGCCTCTAGTGGTCAGTAGAGGAACTGCAGCCTCTGGTGGTCAGTAGAGGAACTGCAGCCTCTAGTGGTCGGTAGAGGAACTGCAGCCTCTAGTGGTCAATAGAGGAATTGCAGCCTCTGGTGATCAATAGAGGAATTGCAGCCTCTGGTAGTCAGTAGAGGAACTGCAGCCTCTAGTAGTCGGTAGGGGAACTGCAGCCTCTAGTGGTCTGTAGAGGAACTGCAGCCTCTAGTGGTCAATAGAGGAATTGCAGCCTCTAGTGGTCGGTAGAAGAACTGCAGCCTCTAGTGGTCAGTAGAGGAACTGCAGCCTCTGGTGATCAATAGAGGAATTGCAGCCTCTGGTAGTCAGTAGAGGAACTGCAGCCTCTAGTAGTCGGTAGAGTAACTGCAGTCTCTAGTAGTTGGTAGAGGAACTGCAGCCTCTAGTGGTCGGTAGAGTAACTGCAGTCTCTAGTAGTTGGTAGAGGAACTGCAGCCTCTAGTGGTCGGTAGAGTAACTGCAGTCTCTAGTAGTTGGTAGAGGAACTGCAGCCTCTAGTGGTCAGTAGAGAAACTGCAGCCTCTAGTGGTCAATAGAGGAATTGCAGCCTCTAGTGGTCGGTAGAAGAACTGCAGCCTCTAGTGGTCAGTAGAGGAACTGCAGCTTCTGGTGGTCAATAGAGGAACTACAGCCTCTAGTGGTCAGTAGAGGAACTGCAGCCTCTAGTAGTCGGTAGGGGAACTGCACCCTCTAGTGGTCCGTAGAGTAACTGCAGTCTCTAGTAGTTGGTAGAGGAACTGCAGCCTCTAGTGGTCGGTAGAGGAACTGCAGCCTCTAGTGGTCAATAGAGGAACTGCAGCCTCTAGTGGTAGAGGAAACTGCAGCCTCTAGTGGTCAGTAGAGGAAACTGCAGCCTCTAGTGGTCAATAGAGGAATTGCAGCCTCTGGTGGTCGGTAGAGGAACTGCAGTCTCTAGTAGTTGGTAGAGGGAACTGCAGCCTCTAGTGGTCAGTCTAGTAGAGGAACTGCAGCCTCTAGTGGTCAATAGAGGAATTGCAGCCTCTAGTGGTCGTTAGAAGAACTTCAGCCTCTAGTAGTTGGTAGAGGAAACTGCAGCCTCTAGTGGTCAGTAGAGGAACTGCAGCCTCTAGTGGTCGGTTAGTAGAGTAGAAACTGCAGTCTTTAGTAGTTGGTAGTAGAGGAACTGCAGCCTCTAGTGGTCAATAGAGGAATTGCAGCCTCTAGTGGTCGGGGTAGAGTAGAAGAACTGCAGCCTCTAGTGGTCAGTAGAGGAACTGCAGCCTCTGGTGATCAATAGAGGAATTGCAGCCTCTGGTAGTCAGTAGAGGAAACTGCAGCCTCTAGTAGTCGGTGGTAGGGGAACTGCAGCCTCTAGTGGTCGGTAGAGTAACTGCAGTCTCTAGTAGTTGGTAGAGGAATTGCAGCCTCTGGTGGTCAGTAGAGGAACTGCAGCCTCTAGTGGTCAATAGAGGAATTGCAGCCTTTAGTGGTCGGTAGAAGATTTGCAGCCTCTAGTGGTCAGTAGTAGAGGAACTGCAGCCTCTGGTGGTCAATAGAGGAATTGCAGCCTTTTAGTGGTCGGTTAGAAGATTGGAACCTCTAGTGGTCGTTAGAAGAACTGCAGCCTCTAGTGGTCAGTAGAGGAACTGCAGCCTCTGGTGGTCAGTAGAGGAACTGCAGCCTCTAGTGGTCGGTAGAGTAACTGCAGTCTTTAGTAGTTGGTAGAGGAACTGCAGCCTCTAGTGGTCTGTAGAGGAACTGCAGCCTCTAGTGGTCAATAGAGGAATTGCAGCCTCTAGTGGTCGGTAGAAGAACTGCAGCCTCTAGTGGTCAGTAGAGGAACTGCAGCCTCTGGTGATCAATAGAGGAATTGCAGCCTCTGGTAGTCAGTAGAGGAACTGCAGCCTCTAGTAGTCGGTAGGGGAACTGCAGCCTCTAGTGGTCGGTAGAGTAACTGCAGTCTCTAGTAGTTGGTAGAGGAATTGCAGCCTCTGGTGGTCAGTAGAGGAATTGCAGCCTCTAGTGGTCAATAGAGGAATTGCAGCCTTTAGTGGTCGGTAGAAGATTTGCAGCCTCTAGTGGTCAGTAGAGGAACTGCAGCCTCTGGTGGTCAATAGAGGAATTGCAGCCTTTAGTGGTCGGTAGAAGATTGGAACCTCTAGTGGTCGTTAGAAGAACTGCAGCCTCTAGTGGTCAGTAGAGGAACTGCAGCCTCTGGTGGTCAGTAGAGGAACTGCAGCCTCTAGTGGTCGGTAGAGTAACTGCAGTCTTTAGTAGTTGGTAGAGGAACTGCAGCCTCTAGTGGTCTGTAGAGGAACTGCAGCCTCTAGTGGTCAATAGAGGAATTGCAGCCTCTAGTGGTCGGTAGAAGAACTGCAGCCTCTAGTGGTCAGTAGAGGAACTGCAGCCTCTGGTGATCAATAGAGGAATTGCAGCCTCTGGTAGTCAGTAGAGGAACTGCAGCCTCTAGTGGTCAATAGAGGATTTGCAGCCTCTAGTGGTCAGTAGAGGAACTGCAGCCTCTGGTGGTCAATAGAGGAATTGCAGCCTTTAGTGGTCGGTAGAAGATTGGAACCTCTAGTGGTCGTTAGAAGAACTGCAGCCTCTAGTGGTCAGTAGAGGAACTGCAGCCTCTGGTGGTCAGTAGAGGAACTGCAGCCTCTAGTGGTCGGTAGAGTAACTGCAGTCTTTAGTAGTTGGTAGAGGAATTGCAGCCTCTGGTGGTCAGTAGAGGAACTGCAGCCTCTAGTGGTCAATAGAGGAATTGCAGCCTTTAGTGGTCGGTAGAAGATTTGCAGCCTCTAGTGGTCAGTAGAGGAACTGCAGCCTCTGGTGGTCAATAGAGGAATTGCAGCCTTTAGTGGTCGGTAGAAGATTTGCAGCCTCTAGTGGTCAGTAGAGGAACTGCAGCCTCTAGTGGTCAATAGAGGAATTGCAGCCTTTAGTGGTCGGTAGAAGATTTGCAGCCTCTAGTGGTCAGTAGAGGAACTGCAGCCTCTGGTGGTCAGTAGAGGAACTGCAGCCTCTAGTAGTCGGTAGAGTAACTGCAGTCTCTAGTAGTTGGTAGAGGAATTGCAGCCTCTGGTGGTCAGTAGAGGAACTGCAGCCTCTAGTGGTCAATAGAGGAATTGCAGCCTTTAGTGGTCGGTAGAAGATTTGCAGCCTCTAGTGGTCAGTAGAGGAACTGCAGCCTCTGGTGGTCAATAGAGGAATTGCAGCCTTTAGTGGTCGGTAGAAGATTGGAACCTCTAGTGGTCGTTAGAAGAACTGCAGCCTCTAGTGGTCAGTAGAGGAACTGCAGCCTCTGGTGGTCAGTAGAGGAACTGCAGCCTCTAGTGGTCTGTAGAGGAACTGCAGCCTCTAGTGGTCAATAGAGGAATTGCAGCCTCTAGTGGTCGGTAGAAGAACTGCAGCCTCTAGTGGTCAGTAGAGGAACTGCAGCCTCTAGTTGTCGGTAGGGGAACTGCAGCCTCTAGTGGTTGGTAGAGGAATTGCAGCCTCTACCAGTAGATATTTCTGTTTCATCTTTAATAACTCTGGACCTCCTCTGCTACAGTCAGAGACGTCGGTCTCCTCATCCTCTCCCTCCACTTGTCCACTGACGCAGTCTTTTTGTGAGGAAGTACCATGTGGTGACAGATGGTGGTGACCCGTGTTTGATTGAACCTTCACCGTTTTCCTTCTGTGGCAGGAAGAATAAGAGGATTTCTCTTCTGTTCTCTCTTCACTCTCAGTGTCTCTGTATCATCGTGGCTCTCTCTCTGCCAGAAGCTGGGTTTGGACCGTGTTGACTTTCCTGAAGCTCTCTGTAATCTGATCCAGTTCTCTGCCCTTCAGTTCCTCCATAATCCTGTTAGCGCCATAATCCTCCCGCAGCGCTCAGATCCCTGCAGGTCTTCCTCAGCGCAGCTCCGTGGGATGCTGCTGGACCCCGACTGAACAACTCAGGTAGGACAGGAGACCCCCCAACCCTTAGACCCAGACCCCGATACCCCTGCTAGAACTAGTCCACCAGTGAGAAGTCCAGGTGCTTTGGTTGGTCTCCAGTTTAGGTCTGACGGTGACCGGTTCAGGTTGTTGGTCGTCTAACGAGGCTGCATGAGTACCTGCCGACCCTGGAGTTTGAACCAGCGACATGGGCCAGTGTGACACTGAGATGGGTGGGTTTCCAGAACTGAACAGGTGCTTTCTTCCACTGGGAGAGTCTTTCTTCTTCATCTGATCTGAATGTGACAAATATGAGCCAAATGTGTCAAACATCCCCAGGACCGGTCCGAGCTTTCTGAAGGTCCTGGTTCAGTCTCCGTTTAGAGGCCACTCTTCAGTAACAGGGGGTCCAGACAGTCCATGAGTGTGTTCCCTTTTGAGGAGATCTGAAGATAAGATTGTTCTACCTAAGTGGACCTCTCACAATGTACAACTTTGTACATTTTTAGTTTCTGAGAGGGAATTCAGACATTGTGGCTTTCTGAAAATGCAGAAATCAGATATGGTCTACAGATCTGAATCAGTGATCCAGTGAAGGGGCGGAGCCACGAGGCCAACCTGTCCACCTCAGTAGACACCTGTGATGGTAAACAGCATCTTCATCAGCTTCTGTCGACTAACTCGCATGTCAGACACCAAAACGAGCAGCTGGTTTTTCTCAGATGTCTCGCTGACGTGGTGTTGCGTTGCGATTTATCGACAAAAAAACACGTATTAACAAAGGGGCGAAATCTTCTGTGATGTTCTTCCAAACGACATAAACCTGCTGATAGAACCAGAGACCAGGGACGGGCAGAAATCCTGCTCACCATCTAGGCCCGGACTTCAGACTAACAAGCCAACGGCTGCTGGACCAGGACTTCATCTAATTCCAGATGTTGAGGAGACATCAAACTGTCAGGACTTCATTTAATTCCAGATGTTGAGGAGACATCAAACTCTCAGGACTTCATCTAATTCCAGATGTTGAGAAGACATCAAATTGTCAGGACCTCATCTAGTTCCAGATGTTGAGAAGACATCAAACTGTCTGGACGTCATCTAATTCCAGATGTTGAGGAGACATCAAACTCTCAGGACTTCATCTAATTCCAGATGTTGAGGAGACATCAAACTGTCTGGACGTCATCTAATTCCAGATGTTGAGGAGACATCAAACTGTCAGGACTTCATCTAATTCCAGATGTTGAGAAGACATCAAACTGTCTGGACTTCATCTAATTCCAGATGTTGAGGAGACATCAAACTGTCAGGACTTCATCTAATTCCAGATGTTGAAGAGACATCAAACTGTCAGGACTTCATCTAATTCCAGATATTGAGGAGACATCAAACTGTCAGGACTTCATCTAATTCCAGATGTTGAGAAGACATCAAACTGTCAGGACTTCATCTAATTCCAGATGTTGAGGAGACATCAAACAGTCAGGACTTCATCTAATTCCAGATGTCGAGGAGACATCAAACTGTCAGGACTTCATCTAATTCCAGATGTTGAGGAGGCATCAAACTGTCAGGACTTCATCTAATTCCAGATGTTGAGGAGACATCAAACTGTCAGGACTTCATCTAATTCCAGATGTTGAGGAGACATCAAACTGTCAGGACTTCATCCAATTCCAGATGTTGAGAAGACATCAAACTGTCAGGACGTCATCTAATTCCAGATGTTGAGAAGACATCAAACTGTCAGGACTTCATCTAATTCCAGATGTTGAGAAGACATCAAACACGTCCGAAGTCTTCATGGATGAAACATCCACACGTGACAGAGACACTTCCCACCACCAGCGTTTAAAAGAGGGGTTAACATCTAACCTGGGTTAACCTCTAACCCGGGTTAACCTTTAAACTGGGTTAACCACTAACCAAGGATAACTTCTAATCCGGGTTAACGTCTCACCCGGGTTCGCCTCTGACCCGGGTTAACCCCTAACCTGAGTTAACCCCTAACCTGGGTTAACCTCTAACCCAGGTTAACCTCTAACCTGAGATAACCTCTAACCGTTAACCTCTAACCTGGGTTAACCCATAACCTTGGTTGACCTTTAACCCGGGTTAACCTCTATCACGGTTTTTCTATCTCTGAAGAACTTTTCTATCTCTGAAGAACTTTATTATCTCTGAAGAACTTTTCTAGCTCTGAAGAACTTTTCTATCTCTGAAGTTCTTTTCTAGCTCTGAAGAACTTTTCTATCTCTGAAGAACTTTTCTACTTCTGAAGAACTTTTCTAGCTCTGAAGAACTTTTCTATCTCTGAAGAACTTTTCTATCTCTGAAGAACTTTTCTATCTCTGAAGTTCTTTTCTATCTCTGAAGAACTTTTCTATCTCTGAAGAACTTTTCTACTTCTGAAGAACTTTTCTAGCTCTGAAGAACTTTTCTAGCTCTGAAGTTCTTTTCTATCTCTGAAGAACTTCTCTATCTCTGAAGAGCTTTTCTATCTCTGAAGAACTTTTCTATCTCTGAAGAACTTTTCTATCTCTGAAGAACTTTTCTATCTCTGAAGTTCTTTTCTAGCTCTGAAGAACTTTTCTATCTCTGAAGAACTTCTCTATCTCTGAAGAGCTTTTCTATCTCTGAAGACCTTTTCTATCTCTGAAGAACTTTTCTATCTCTGAAGAACTTTTCTATCTCTGAAGAACTTTTCTATCTCTGAAGTTCTTTTCTAGCTCTGAAGAACTTTTCTATCTCTGAAGAACTTTTCTATCTCTGAAGAACTTTTCTATCTCTGAAGAACTTTTCTATCTCTGAAGAACTTTTCTATCTCTGAAGTTCTTTTCTGATCTCTGAAGAACTTTTATCTTCTTTTCTAGCTCTGAAGAACTTTTTCTATCTCTGAAGACTTTTCTATCTCTGAAGAACTTTTTCTCTGAAGAGCTTTTCTATCTCTGAAGAACTTTTCTATCTCTGAAGAACTTTTCTATCTCTGAAGAACTTTTCTATCTCTGAAGTTCTTTTCTAGCTCTGAAGTTCTTTTCTATCTCTGAAGTTCTTTTTTAGCTCTGAAGAACTTTTCTATCTCTGAAGAACTTTTCTATCTCTGAAGTTCTTTTCTATCTCTGAAGAGCTTTTCTATCTCTGAAGAACTTTTCTAGCTCTGAAGTTCTTTTCTATCTCTGAAGAACTTTTCTATCTCTGAAGTTCTTTTCTAGCTCTGAAGTTCTTTTCTATCTCTGAAGTCCTTTTTTAGCTCTGAAGAACTTTTCTATCTCTGAAGAACTTTTCTAGCTCTGAAGAACTTTTCTAGCTCTGAAGTTCTTTTCTATCTCTGAAGAACTTTTCTATCTCTGAAGAACTTTTCTATCTCTGAATAACTTTTCTAGCTCTGAAGAACTTTTCTATCTCTGAAGAACTTTTCTATCTCTGAAGAACTTTTCTAGCTCTGAAGAACTTTTCTAGCTCTGAAGTTCTTTTCTATCTCTGAAGAACTTTTCTATCTCTGAAGAACTTTTCTATCTCTGAAGAACTTTTCTAGCTCTGAAGAACTTTTCTATCTCTGAAGAACTTTTCTAGCTCTAAAGGCGTTTTCTATATCTGAAGAGCTTTTGTTACATTGCTGGATGGTGTTTCTCGGTGTCATAAGGCCTTCAAACCTTAAATGTATTGATGGAGGTAGGTAGGTGTCATTCACGGCACCCTGTAAGACCCACTGTTGCGCAACAATATTTGTTATCCCCCAAAAACCTTTTTTTTTTTTCATTTTTATTTTTTGGTTCAACCCCATTAACATACTCATTTGGTCCTACTGTTCAGTCTCAGAATGCTATCGGTTCATACATTTGTAATCAGGCTCGTCCTCAGGTCCAGAAGTCACACACCCTCCAGATTTTTGAGAGAGCATCATTCCCTCGATTTACTGGATTGGATTTATCTAATTGAAGTAAGTAAAGTGCTTTAAATATCTTTTATGTGTTTATTACAGTAACTAGAACATGTCAGTATGTAGTCATTGTGGAAATGTGCCTTACATTTTATTTACAGCTTGTTTTGTAATTGTTGCAATATTACAACGTTGGGTGAATGTAGTAGTCAAAACAACCCTGTTTTGAGAGGGATGTCTTGAGAGGAACAATTTAAATTTTCACAATATAACTTTAAACTACACATGATTTACAGCCTAGCCTTATATTTGATTACATATTATAATATTAGAAACTAGTGTGCAAAGATATATTGCCATATCTAATCATTTTCATTTACTTATAATGATTTCTAACCACCTTGACCACTCAGTATTTTCTCCTTATCACTTATTATTCTAACAAAGAATTTCTGTTTGTGCATGTCTGCCCTTAGTCTTGGCTTTTGATAAGAAAATGTTCCTATCAATTCTTAGTTAAATCAGTCGTGGAGGATGCTTGGGGGAGGGCATTTTTTCCATTGTTCTGGAGCAGGTGTTGATGTTCAGGAATGTCAGGTGTTGTCGTAAGTTGGAGGCTACCTGCATATCTATTAGTATGATAATCAGAGTTTACAGTTGGTCAGCTATACACTATTGTGTGGCCAGTTAAATGTGTGAATAGATTACTTCAGTGCAATGTGTAATTACAGCGAAATACAAGTTCGCCCTGAAATCCCGGCGCTGGTACATGTACATCTTCTGGAACACCATCACCCTTGCTGTGGTCAACGCCTGGCTCCTCTACAAGCGACATTGCCAAGCTCTCAAGATGCCAAAGAAGGAGATTCTGAACATGAGAAAGTTCCAGGCCCAACTAGCATCCTCTCTCATTCTGGTAAGAATCTAGTTCTGCTATTTGCCATGTTTGTGATATCTTTGACTTGTATCATCATGCATTTTTGGCATATATATGAATTGATTATTAATATTAATATTGATTCTTCTCTTTCCAGGTGGGCACAACACTTTGGACATTTCCCAATAAAAGTGAAGAGAGGACACTGCAGACATTGCAGTAAAGGGTATACCAATACCCAATGCAGCAAATATGATGTCCGCCTCTGTTTTTCAGAGGACAAGAACCGTTTCTGGGACCGTCATTGTAAATAAATCTCAAAGTTCTTGCTATTGCAATAAATGAGTGTTCATAACAACATGACTGAGATTATTTTTCATGTTATACTGTTCTGGGACGAAAGTAAAACCCTGCAAATGAATCCTTAATTCTGTATTGTTGTTCAGACAATGAGTACAGATACAGGAGATTCTGCTCCCCATTGAGCCCAATATTGCAATATTACAACATGTCCGTAAAAACTTACAAAAACATATTTCTTTGAAAAACACATAATTTTCTGCCTCAGAGGCCTCCTACAATAACATCTTAATGGTTGAAAAATTTTTTTTAGTGTTTTTCTATATTTGGGTTTTACAGTGTTTACTGTTTTGAGCTGGACGGGTCCCCCTACAGGTGTGGAGGTTAAGTCACGTCTAATACACTGTCCAGGACTGCTTTGGTTTGACATTTTCCCTGGTCACCCTCACCGTCCTTACTTCCTAGCCTCATAGCTGTTGATGTATGAAAACGTACCGCACTGACCCGACTGCTGGTGTCATCGGTGCATCCCTGACGTTCACCAGCAGTCCTCCAACATCCAGAAGGACTGCTGGTGTCATCGGTGCATCCCTGACGTTTACCAGCAGTCCTCCAACATCCAGAAGGACTGCTGGTGTCATCGGTGCATCCCTGAAGTTCACCTGCAGTCCTCCTACATCCTGAAGGACTGCTGGTGTCATCGGTGCATCCCTGACGTTCACCAGCAGTCCTCCAACATCCAGAAGGACCGCTGGTGTCATCGGTGCATCCCTGACGTTCACCAGCAGTCCTCCAACATCCAGAATGACCGCTGGTGTCATCGGTGCATCCCTGAAGTTCACCAGCAGTCCTCCTACATCCTGAAGGACTGCTGGTGTCATCGGTGCATCCCTGAAGTTCACCAGCAGTCCTCCTACATCCTGAAGGACTGCTGGTGTCATCGGTGCATCCCTGACGTTCACCAGCAGTCCTCCAACATCCAGAAGGACCGCTGGTGTCATCGGTGCATCCCTGACGTTCACCAGCAGTCCTCTTACATCCAATAGGACTGCTGGTGTCATCGGTGCATCCCCAACGTTTACCAGCAGTCCTCCAACATCCTGAAGGACTGCTGGTGTCATCGGTGCATCCCTGACGTTCACCAGCAGTCCTCCTACATCCAGAAGGACTGCTGGTGTCATCGGTGCATCCCTGACGTTCACCAGCAGTCCTCCAACATCTAGAATGACCGCTGGTGTCATCGGTGCATCCCTGACGTTCACCAGCAGTCCTCCAACAACCTGAAGGACTGCTGGTGTCATCGGTGCATCTCTGAAGTTCACCAGCAGTCCTTCTACATCCAGAAGGACTGCTGGTGTCATCGGTGCATCCCTGACGTTCACCAGCAGTCCTCCTACATCCTGAAGGACTGCTGGTGTCATCGGTGCATCCCTGACGTTCACCAGCAGTCCTCCAACAACCTGAAGGACTGCTGGTGTCATCGGTGCATCCCTGAAGTTCACCAGCAGTCCTCCAACAACCAGAAGGACCGCTGGTGTCATCGGTGCATCCCCAACGTTCACCAGCAGTCCTCCAACATCTAGAATGACCGCTGGTGTCATCGGTGCATCCCTGACGTTCACCAGCAGTCCTCCAACAACCTGAAGGACTGCTGGTGTCATCGGTGCATCCCTGACGTTCACCAGCAGTCCTTCTACATCCAGAAGGACTGCTGGTGTCATCGGTGCATCCCTGACGTTCACCAGCAGTCCTCCTACATCCTGAAGGACTGCTGGTGTCATCGGTGCATCCCCGAAGTTCACCAGCAGTACTCCAACATCCAGAAGGACTGCTGGTGTCATCGGTGCATCCCTGACGTTCACCAGCAGTCCTCCAACAACCTGAACGACTCTTCATTTTCCAGCGTATCAGACCGGACTGCCATCTGCCTGACTGACCACTTCACTCTATGTTACACGAAGACAGAAGAGATCTGTGTCTTTGGTGACGTTCCCTACTTCACAATGTTTCTGTGGTAACCGACACAGATAGATCTGATGCAAGCCAACCACAACAGAGGGTGGTGAATCGATGGAGAGAAAGTAAATCAGAGGATGGTGGACTGGCTTTGCTGCTGCATGTCCTTCTGAGGAGTCGGGCCAGACTTGTCCGGCTTTATTCCAGCAGACCACAGCCTTGTTTCTGCGGTGTTGTTTTTGCCCTCTGAACCGTCGCTTCGTCACTCCGGTTCATGACCTACCTCCACCTTGGTTTTTCGCTGGTGTTGCTGTCAACAAATCTCTGTACTGAGACCAAACAAAGCCATAGTCTTGTTTCAAGCAGCTGTTCAGGGTTAACCTGTTGTTGACTAACTAGTTTCCTGGCTTACTGGTAAGGTCAGGGACTAATCTGTTAGCTGGGTACTTGGACAGACCTCCTGTTCGTCCTGAACTGAGTGGTTTTGTGGGTAATTGTCTCGGGAGTGTTCTGTCCCCGTCCTGTTTCAGGCTCTTCCCTGAAATAACCTGCCGTCCATTAGCTACCTTACTGGTCATCTTCCAGTTTGTGTCACTGTTTGCTGGTTGTCGGCCTGACTGGCCGATTATACGACCAGCAGACTTAGCCAGGGGCTAACTGGTCTCAGAGCTGGCTAAATGGATAAACATGCTAATAAGAAAGTGGAAGTGACAAACTGGGTGCCAGTTTGAAATGGTTGAACGGGCGTCCAGTGAGGCAGCTTCCTCGAGCTGCCAGGCCTCCTGCGGCGGATTAGGGTCATCGTCAATCAGCTCTAATCGAGGCTGACACTTAGCCAGACCTGATCCCAACACCATTAAGCACAGAACGGTGAGGTGGGGGAGGCCAGCTGGCCACCCAGGGAGGTGGTTCCAGTTCACAGACTCAGCTCTGGACTTATATTCATGTTTCCATAGAGCTGC
Organism: Hirundichthys speculiger; assembly: GCA_018398805.1. Taxonomy (NCBI): domain Eukaryota; kingdom Metazoa; phylum Chordata; class Actinopteri; order Beloniformes; family Exocoetidae; genus Hirundichthys; species Hirundichthys speculiger. The sequence continues at coordinate 354,245 of JAGFBZ010002568.1, read as the reverse complement.
ATCACCTCACATTCAAGAGTCTGTCTCAGCAACTACCAGGCGTATTTAGATAAAGGTAACCCATATGAGAGTCCAGCAGAAATATAACCAAGTTTACATGTTAGCAGGACAGAGTAAATGAAATCTGACTAGATCTCAGTGGATTCAGTTTAAACATATTCATGTCGTGGGAATCCCACCCTTTATTGGACCAAGACCGGTTTGCAGAAGATAAATGTTCAGATGGACTTTCCAGATTGGACACTTTGGTCATCATTCTAGCTTTTCCAGCTACTGAACTGGTTTTATTTGATATAAATGTCCCTGAATGTGTTAATTCCTTCCATATTGCTTCAGAATGAGCGCTAGCGCCCCCATGTGGAGCAGATTTTGAACAAGGACATATCTCAGGAACGGTTGGACTTATTTAGATGATTGACACTCACCGGGAGGTGTCCCTTCAGGTGCTATCCAATCAGAACAGGCCCAGCGTACTTCAGTGTACAGCTCCGCCTTTAACAGACATGAAACGAGAGCTCAGAAGAGATTCGGGTTCATGACGACATGAATCTGGCAGAGTTTTCCACCAGAATCTGATTTATGAGGGTAAAACTCCAAAGGTGAGCTGTAGGAAGGGATGTTCTTTAGTTGTTCTGTCTGCTAGAACGTGAGTGTTGTCTCAGAGAGGACATCCTGACACCGTTACAATCTTTACAGTTGTCCTGCAGCTTTCAGATGAGTCCTGGGGGTCTTAGATGTGTCCTGCAGGTCTTAGATGTGTCCTGCAGATCTTAGATGTGTCCTGCAGGTCTTAGCTGTGTCCTGCAGGTCTTTGCTGTGTCCTGCAGGTCTTAGATGAGTCCTGTAGGTCTTAGATGTGTCCTGCAGGTCTTAGATGTGTCCTGCAGGTCTTATCTGTGTCCTGCAGGTCTTAGCTGTGTCCTGCAGGTCTTAGATGTGTCCTGCAGGTCTTATCCGTGTACTGCAGGTCTTAGATGTGTCCTGCAGGTCTTACCTGTGTCCTGCAGATTGTAGATGTGTCCTACAGGTCTTACCTGTGTCCTGCTGGTCTTAGATGTGTCCTGCAGATCTTAACTGTGTCCTGCTGGTCTTAGATGTGTCCTGCAGCTCTTAGCTGTGTCCTGCAGGTCTTTGCTGTGTCCTGCAGGTCTTACCTGTGTCCTGCTGGTCTTAGATGTGTCTTGCAGGTCTAAGCTGTGTCCTGCAGATCTTAGATGTGTCCTTCAGGTCTTACCTGTGTCCTGCAGGTCTTAGATGTGTCCTGCAGATCTTACCTATGTCCTGCAAGTTTAGATGTGCACTGTGGATCTTAGATGTGTCCTGCAGGTCTTACCTGTATCCTACAGGTCTTAGATGTCCCTCAGCACAGCTGTTTCAGATTAATGGTTTGTTGACAGACTTGTCCAGACCTGGAAGACAAGCTGACCCACGTGTGAAGCGGCAGAGAAACATCTAAGACAATCGGGACAGTGGCCTTCCAGGACAGGAGTTGGGCATCCCTGTTGTGGACAATTCAGACACCCAAATATGTCCCCTCAAGTGTAGTGAAACAGCTGTTTATGTTCATATGTCCCCTTCATCTTCTATCCCAGGCAGCACAAGTCACGATTCCACCTTTGATCTGAAAACTTCATCACAAAACACTAAACTGAGAAATTATTTCATCAGGAATGAACATAATCACCACATTCCCATCAGTCATCACAACCATGTGTTTAACCTTAACCGAAAAAAGAGTGAAGTCGTTTCAGAGAAAAGCGATGAATGAATCAGAAGTGGTTTCTGGTTTTTCTGTCCAGGATGTTGAGCTGGGTGGTCAAAGTTGTTCCTCAGCCGCCCGAGCCTCTGTCCAATAAGGCCGAGGACCAGAAGGAGGAGAAAAAAGATACGGCCCCGCCCCCGGCGCCAGCCCCTCCCCCCGCGATAGTCCAGCCCCCAGTGCCAGCTCCGCCCCCTGCTAACGTAAGCTGCAGCCACGATCCAAAATGACTGTGAATGCTTAACATTGCTATAACAGCAGAGGGCGCCAAAGAGGAGACCGTTTCTTTTATCCTATTTGTTCGTTTACAGATTCATTTATTTAGTTTTTTTTTACAGGACAACTACTAAAAAAGTAACTAAGCTACCTTGAAGCAAACTGAAGTCAAGTATTTTGTTGAAGTAAGGCAGTGTTGCATACTTTAAAACTTTAAAAGTTTATAATGTCCTCATATTTGCTCAAATAAGGTGTGAAACTGCTCTGAAATGTCCCACAAATGTTTCAGAAACCTATTTCATGAAAAAAACCCTGAAAGAAATCAGCAGCATTTATGAGCAACTGGAAATACGACTAATAACGCTGTTTTTGTTTCTGGTCCTGGTTCAGATCAGTTCTGTTGTCTGTTTGGATTTAAGGCCCGTTCATCCTCGGCAGGCTTACTTTGAATTAAAAAAGATTAAAACAAGTGGAAATGCTGCTGTCTAAACCTTTTCCTACGTCTTCTGGTCCCACCAGAATGAGTTATGAAAACCAGGATTAAATTTCTTCTTTAGCCCTGTAGAGGAAATAAAAGTTGTACTTTAACGTAAGTAATTTAATAGCCTATCAACCAAAATAGCTACCATGTGCTAACATAACTAATAACATAAACTCGCTCCACTGCAAATAACTAAATTTATAAAATCAAGTATTTCAATCAAGTATTTTAATGATCTTAATCAAATACCAGCTTCTAAATCGATAAACGAATAACAGGACAGCTATGCTAACCTATTTTAGCTGTGTTGGCTACTCTTTAGTCTGACCCGACAGTGAAGTATAAGTTCATTTACCTTTAGCTTTTAGCAGAAACTTAAAATAGCTAGTGTCAGTTAGCAGACCTTAATGGGCCAGTGTTAGCTTTTCTTAGCTAATTCTAAAAATAAGGATTCAGAAGAAGCATTTAAGACACACTTCATATATGCAAAACTGGAGGGTAAATGTCACACACAAAATTAGCATGGACCAAGGTTAGCATGCTGTTAGCAAGGTTAGCATGATGTGAGCAGGCGCTGCTAAACTTTCTGAAAAAGAACATCTGTTAAAGTTAAACATTTTAAAAATCTTCTGTAATGTTAAACTTTATTAAAAAGAAAACCTGTAACATTACACATTTAAAAAAGAACATCTGTAACGCTCTCTATGAAAAACAACATCGTTAACATTAAACTTGTTAAAATGAACAGTTACAATAAACATTATAAAAAAGAACGTTCGTAATGTTAAACTTTATAAAAAAGAACATTCATAACATTAAACTTTATAAAAAAGAGCATCAGTAACGTTAAACTTGATAAAAATCAACATCCGTAAAGTTAAACTTTGTAAAAAAAGAACATCTGTGACATTAAACTTTATTGTAAAAAAAGAGCATCAGTAACGTTAAACTTTATTAAAAATCAACATCTGTAAGGTTAAACTTGATAAAAATCAACATCCATAAAGTTTAACTTTATAAAAAAGATCATTCATAACGTTAAACTTTATTTAAAAAAGAACATCTGTGACATTAAACTTTATGAAAAAAAGAACATCAGTAACGTTAAACTTTATCAAAAATCAACATCCGTAAGGTTAAACTTTTTTAAAAACAGAACATTCATAACATTAAACTTTATTTTTAAAAAAGAGCATCAGTAACATTAAACTTTATTAAAAATCAACATCTGTAAGATTAAACTTGATAAAAATCAACATCCATAACATTAAACTTTATTTAAAAAAGAACATCTGTGACATTAAACTTTATAAAAAAAAGAGCATCGGTAACTTTAAACTTTATCAAAAATCAACATCCGTAAGGTTAAACTTTTTTAAAAACAGAACATTCATAACATTAAACTTTATAAAAAAGTACATTCATAACGTTAAACTTTATTTAAAAAAAAGAACATCTGTGACATTAAACTTTATAAAAAAGAGCATCAGTAACGTTAAACTTCTCCAAACTTTTGGCCATGACTGTACACTGAGAAGAGAACTGGAGGGACTGGAACTAAACAGCTGTGGAGGTGGAAGATGATCAGAAATAAAGGCTTCAGTCTGCTGGGGAGCACAAAGACTGGACACTGGACCAATGGAAGAAGGTCCTGATGAGTCCAGGTCCAGACTGATGGGAACAGACTGCAGAGATGCTCCCATCATGCCTGGTTCCTACCTACCAGCGGAGGTAGGTAGGGGGCGGAGCTGTGGTCTGGGGTTGCTGCGGTTGGTCAGGTCCAGGTCCAGCAACGTTCTGAGGTCAGCTGACCACCTGAACATGCTGAATGACCAGGTGACTCCATTAGTGGGTCTTTTCTTCTTCCCGGATGTCATGGACATGTTCTAAGATGACAACACCAGGAGCCATCAGGCTGAAACTGGGAGAGACTGGTTCAGGGACCAGGAGACTGAGCACCACAGAGTCCAGACCTGAACCCCACTGACTCTCCCATCATCAGTTCAGGATCTTTGAGAGACATTGATACAACTCTGGATGGAAACATCCAGGTCCAGATGAAACTGCAGGAGCTGATGACCACGATGTCAGGGTGAATGAGAGTCATGATCAAGCTTGTTCTCCAATCACATATACGCACATCTGGAAAATCTAGGACCAGAAACGGAGTAGCAGCTGGATGGCATACAGATAAAATAAAGATGCACAGCGAAGTGAAATAAATAAAATATCTGGCAACTGAACACCACCAGAGAAAATGTAAAGATACACATTAGCTGTGGTTGTTTTGCATTAATGTTGGAGATTATTATCCAACAATGTTTTTGGATATTTATTCAAGATTATTTTATTATCCATATGACCTGGTTGACGAAGCTCTTAGTCAGCCTCTCAGTTCTGAAATGAGTGTCAGTGGTGAATGTCCCTGATGACCTGATCCACATTTGGACCTTCACCATCCACATCTGGACCTGCACCATCCACATCTAGACCTTCACCATCCACATTTGGACCTTCACCATCCACATCTGGACCTGCACCATCCACATCTGGACCTGCACCATCCCCATCTGGACCTGCACCATCCACATCTGGACCTGCATCATCCACATCTAGACCTTCACCATCCACATTTGGACCTTTACCATCCACATCTGGACCTGCACCATCCCCATCTGGACCTGCACCATCCCCATCTAGACCTGCTCCATCCACATCTGGACCTTTACCATCCACATCTGGACCTGCACCATCCACATCTGGACCTCCATCATCCACATCTGGACCTTCACCATCCACATCTGGACCTGCACCAGTCACATCTGGACCTGCATCATCCACATCTGGACCTGTACCATCCACATCTGGAGTTGCTCCATCCACATCTGGACCTGCACATCCATATCTGTACCTGCCCAATCCCCATCTGGACCTGCACCATCAACATCTGGACCTGACCCATCCACATCTGGACCTGCTCCATCCTCATCTGGACCTGCACATCCACATCTGTACCTGCTCCATCCACATCCGGACCTGCTCCATCCACATCTGGACCTGCACTGTCCATATCTGGACCTGCATCATCCACATCTGGACCTGCTCCATCCACATCTGGACCTGCACCATCCCCATCTAGACCTACTCCATCCACATCTGGACCTGCACCATCCATATCTGGACCTGCATCATCCACATCTGGACCTGCACCATCCACATCTGGACCTTTAATATCTCCACCTGGACCTGCACCATCCACATCTGGACCTGCACCATCCACATCTGGGCTTGCACCATCCACATCTGGACCCCCACTGTTCACATCTGGACCTGCACCATCTACATCTGAACCTGTACCATCCACATCTGGACTTGCTCCTTCCACATCTGGACCTGCACATCCATATCTGGACCTGCCCAATCCCCATCTGGACCTGCACCATCAACATCTGGACCTGACCCATCCACATCTGGACCTGCTCCATCCTCATCTGGACTTGCACATCCACATCTGTACCTGCTCCATCCACATCCGGACCTGCACCATCCCCATCTAGACCTACTCCATCCACATCTGGACCTGCACCATCCATATCTGGACCTGCATCATTCACATATGGACCTGCACCATCCACATTTGGACCTGCACCATCCACATCTGGACCTGCACCATCCACATCTGGACCTGCACCATCCATATCTGGACCTGCACCATCCACATCTGGACCTGCACCATCCATATCTGAACCTGCACCATCCACATCTGGACCTTCCCTATCCACATCTGGACCTGCACATCCACATCTGGACCTGCACATCCACATCTGGATCTTCCCTATCCACATCTGGACCTGTACCATCCACATCTGGACCTGCCACACCACATCTGGACCTGCACATCCACATCTGGACTTTCCCCCTCCACATCTGGACCTGCACATCCGTATCTGGACCTGCACCATCCCCATCTAGACCTACTCCATCCACATCTGGACCTGCACCATCCACATCTGGACCTTCACCATCCACATCTTTACCTTCACCATTCACATCTGGACCTGCACCATCCACATCTGGACCTTCACCATCCACATCTTTACCTTCACCATCCACATCTGGACCTGCACCATCCCCACCTGGACCTGCACCATCTACATCTAGACCTACTCCATCTACATCTGGACCTGCACCATCCACATCTGGACCTTTACTATCCCCATCTGGACCTGCACCATCCACATCAAGACCTATTTCATCCTTATATGGACCTGCACCATCCACATCTGGACTTGCACCATCCACATCTGGGCTTGCACCATCCACATCTGGGCTTGCACCATCCACATTGGGACCCCCACTGTCCACACCTGGGCTTGTACCATCCACATCTGGACCCCCACTGTCCACATCTGGACTTGCACCATCTACATCTGAACCTGTACCATCCACATCTGGACTTGCTCCATCCACATCTGGACCTGCACATCCATATCTGGACCTGCCCAATCCCCATCTGGACCTGCACCATCAACATCTGGACCTGACCCATCCACATCTGGACCTGCTCCATCCTCATCTGGACTTGCACATCCACATCTGTACCTGCTCCATCCACATCCGGACCTGCACCATCCCCATCTAGACCTACTCCATCCACATCTGGACCTGCACCATCCATATCTGGACCTGCATCATCCACATATGGACCTGCACCATCCACATTTGGACCTGCACCATCCACATCTGGACCTGCACCATCCACATCTGGACCTGCACCATCCACATCTGGACCTGCACCATCCACATCTGGACCTGCACCATCCATATCTGAACCTGCACCATCCACATCTGGACCTTCCCTATCCACATCTGGACCTGCACATCCACATCTGGACCTGCACATCCACATCTGGATCTTCCCTATCCACATCTGGACCTGTACCATCCACATCTGGACCTGCCACACCACATCTGGACCTGCACATCCACATCTGGACTTTCCCCCTCCACATCTGGACCTGCACATCCGTATCTGGACCTGCACCATCCCCATCTAGACCTACTCCATCCACATCTGGACCTGCACCATCCACATCTGGACCTTCACCATCCACATCTTTACCTTCACCATTCACATCTGGACCTGCACCATCCACATCTGGACCTTCACCATCCACATCTTTACCTTCACCATCCACATCTGGACCTGCACCATCCCCACCTGGACCTGCACCATCTACATCTAGACCTACTCCATCTACATCTGGACCTGCACCATCCACATCTGGACCTTTACTATCCCCATCTGGACCTGCACCATCCACATCAAGACCTATTTCATCCTTATATGGACCTGCACCATCCACATCTGGACTTGCACCATCCACATCTGGGCTTGCACCATCCACATCTGGGCTTGCACCATCCACATTGGGACCCCCACTGTCCACACCTGGGCTTGTACCATCCACATCTGGACCCCCACTGTCCACATCTGGACTTGCACCATCCACATCTGGGCTTGCACCATCCACATCTGGACCCCCACTGTCTACATCTGGACTTGCACCATCCACATCTGGACTTGCACCATCCACATCTGGGCTTGCACCATCCACATCTGGACCCCCACTGTCCATATCAGGACCTGCACCATTAACATCTGGACCTTCACCAGTCCAGATGTGTATGTCTCTGAGCTCCAGCAGAGCGTTTCCTGTCCAGGTCACTGGAGCAGGTTGTTTCCAGTGTTAATGAAATGCTCTTTGCTTTGAGCCTGACCTAAGAATCATATTCGAGTTAGAATCTGAAGTTCCTAATTTTCATAAATTTTGGAAACATTTAGTGGATCCATGCTGTTGTGATCTACAGAGAAGCAGACAGAACAGTCATGGCAGCTGGAGTTGGCTGAGTTAGGTTCGTTCTCCTGATCTTTCACAGCTGGAACCATCTACAATGACTTATAGAAGAGACTTAATTAACAATTAATGAAGAGTCTGACTGATCTGGACTGAACTAAACTGAACTTCCTTTCAGTGCCTAAACGTTGGAAATGTCACCTTTGAGCAATGATACATTTCTTGTCTTTGTGCCAAACAGGAGAAGAAAGTGACGTTTCAAGAAGAGTGCAATAAGGAGGGTAAGATCACTAACGTATTTAATAATTACAGCATGTGTCCTGGTTCTGTTCATCACCTTAAACATCCGCCACTGTTTGATTGACAGCTGCCAAACCCCAGGAGGACGCCTCGCCAGCTGCAGGAAACGGGTGAGTACCTCCACCTGCAGAGGAGCCTCTGGAGACACCAGGAGTCCACTTCTGTCTGATACCAGAACCTCTGTGAAAGGTCACATGCTGTTGACCAGCTGAGGCTGCATTTGTGTCAGATCCACCTCAGCGTTGCTCAGATACTTTCATTCAAGACTTCAGACGAGTCACAGCTGTCATGGAGGAAACATCTGCATATCTGATGAGACGAGACACAGATGACAGATGCTGCACTGAAACCTCTGCTGTTCAGAACCTGAACTCTGGATCTCTGCATCCTCAGGCCCATTCCTGGCGGTCAGTCCAGCATGCTGACGTGGATCAGCAGCGCTCTGCCTAAACCCACGGTTCCACCGAACCAGACCAAAGCCAACTCCACCGCGAAGGTGAGGACCAGATCCACGTCTGGTGCTGGTTGAAGGCACCTGATGTACCCAGACACTTTCTGTTTTTAAGAGTTAGTGGTTCTAGTGGGCTTTAGTTACCATGACAGAGACAGGGACCAGGACAGAGAGAACAGGGTCTCAGACTGGGAACCTGAGACCTCTGCAGGACTGTATGTTGTGCAGCTGTTGCTGGTCTGGGTGTGGTTCTGGGTCTCTCTGTCTCCTGACGTTGTCCTCCCTCTCTCCTGGCTGCTGGCAGGAGGAAGCGTCTCCGTCCAGGTAAGGAAACACCTGTGAGCTCATGTCCAGTCATGTCTGGAACTGAGCCGTTAATTCACCATCAGATCACGTTAACGTGAGCTCAGCAGGACGTCGGGCCGCTGAATTAATCCTCACATAGCTGCAGGTTTTCCTACGAAACCAGCTGTTGTTTTACTTCTACCTGAGAGACTCTGAAATCAAGCGAGGAATAAAACATTTGGAGTTAAACTAACTGATAATGATGCTCCTCTGTGTTCTTCCCCACGTGGACGACAGTAAACCTGAAGACGAGTGAGTAGCAGTGGCAATAAGCTGCCAAATAGTGAGCTGTTATAAGACAAAATATCAAACACTGAACCGATCTGTCGTAGCGAACAACTTCACAAACTATGAAGACACAATGCTAAATAGTGAGCAGTTTTATAAAACATCAGCAGACAGGGTGCCAAATAGTGACCTTCATTATAAACCAGACACAACACACCACAGTGAGCTGCTTTTTGAACAATACACAGGCATATTGCTAAATAGTGAGCTGCTTCACAAACTCGTCAGACACATCTCGTCAATTCAATTCAATTCAATTCAATTCAATTCAATTCAATTCAATTCAATTCAATTCAATTCAATTCAATTCAGTTTTATCTGTTACATTGCCAATTGTCTCCAGGCGCTTTACAGAGACCCAGATCATGACCCCCGAGCAAATATCATTTACTAAAATTAATCAGCTTTTATGTCAGCCTCCAAGATAGCGGAGCCTGACAACAGCAGATAGTTTGCTAACTAGTGAGTTTCTTGAAACCCATCAGCTGCCAAAGTGCCAAATAGTGAGCCCTGCATTAACAATCAGTAAACAAAAAGGCAAATTTGTCAGCCATCAAGAGATAGGATGCCAAATAGTGAGCCACCTCTAAGTCCATGACAGGCACATTGCCAAAAATTAAGCCGATTTGTAACCAATCAACAGACCAGTTGCCAAATAGTAAGCTTATCTGTAAACCTTCAACAAACAGGATGGCCAAAAGTGAGCCACCTATAAACCCATGAACAGGCTCGCTGCCAGATAGTGAGCCCGTCTCTAAACCAACACTTTAGTTGTGAGCTGCTTACAAACTCCTCTCCAGGAAATAGCAACTTTTTTTACTACCAGCAGATAGCATGCTAAATAGTGAGCCCTTTATAAAACCATCGATACACTAGGCCAAATAATGAGCTGCATTACAAACCCATTAATAACAATATTGCCAAATAATGAGCTGCTTCACAAGACCATGAATAACATTATTGCTAAATAATGAGCTGCTTTACAAATTGATGAATAAAAATATTGCCAAATCATGAGATGCTTTACAAACCCATGTACACACACTATGCTAATTAGTGAGCTTTATTGTAAACAAACAAAAACCAAGGTGCCAAATAGTGAGCTACTTTCTTGGCTTCTAACAGCTAGTTTGCCAAATAGAGAGCTTCTTTGCAAACTGTCAGTCAGTCTGATTGCTAAATAGTGAGCTTCTTTGCAAACCCTCACTCAGTCTGATTGCTAAATAGTGAGCTGCTGGTCAACTCCCCTGCCTGACCTCTACAGGCCACTCTGGTGCCCCCTGGTGTCCAGGAGAACAAACTGACTCATGTTTCCTGACAGAAAAGGGATGATCGCCTGGATCTCTCAGGGTTTGGAGAAGGTCGTTCCTCAGCCCGACTTGAAGAGCAAAGAGTCGTCAGTGGCTGAGCAGCAGGCTGAGCAGCAGGCCAAGCAGCAGGCTGAGCAGCAGGCTAAGCAGCAGGCCGAGCAGCAGGCCAAGCAGCAGGCCGAGCAGCAAGCCAAGCAGCAGGCCAAGCAGCAGGCCGAGGTTTGTCCACGGTCCTTCCAGAACATTCTGCACATCCTCATGAAAGTAAATTTTGTGTTCTATGCAGAATATTGTAATCGGCCCGATGGTGCACCTTTTGACACTACTGAGAGATGCCAGATTAAGCACACCGAATATTGAAGCCTCTCCATTTTTTAAAGCTCCCGAGGGACGGGTCCTCGCGTTCTTCTGAGTAACTGTTCTTTGTCTCAAAATCCAGGTGGCCAACAGCTTTGAATCACAGGTCCAGACACATGCTGTTGTGTTGTTTGTCCAGGAGATGAGATGTCACTAAAATGTGTTTATCTATGCTGTCACAAACTTCCTTGGAAATCAGCAAGTCAGGAAGTCAGGATGTCCCAGTCATTAGGTTATAAAACCTTAAGCAGCAAACTGAGGATTCACGGTTATAAAACAGCCAACATTCCTACAAGCAATAAAGCTTAGCTTTAACAGTTTAAAAAAATCTTCTGAGTTAATTCTAAATCCTAAAAAATCTCCACTCAAAACATGATTAATCCATCCATCCATCCATTAGCTTCCACTTAGTCCGAAGTCGGGTCGCGGGGCAGCAGCTTCAGCTGAGAGGCCCAGACCTCCCTCCCCTCGGCCGCCTCCACCAGCTCCTCTGGGAGAACCCCGAGGCGTTCCCAGGCCAGCTGAGAGATATAATCTCTCCAGTGGGTCCTAGGTCTTCCCCGTGGTCTTCTCCCAGTTGGACATGCCTGAAACACCTCTCCAGGGAGGCGTCCAGGGGGCATCCTAACCAGATGAACCACTTCAACTGGCTCCTCTCCATGTGAAGGAGCAGCGGCTCTACTCTGAGTCCCTCCCGAATGACTGAACTTCTCACCCTATCTCTAAGGGAGAGTCCAGCCACCCTGCGGAGAAAACCCATTTCTGCCGCTTGTATCCGCGATCTCATTCTTTCGGTCACTACCCACAGTTCATGACCATAGGTGAGGGTTGGAACAAAGATCGACCAGTAAACAGAGAGCCTTGCCTTTTGGCTCAGCTCTCTCTTCACCACAACGGACCGGTACAGAGTCCGCACCACAGCAGACGCTGCACCAATCCGTCTGTCGATCTCCCGCTCCTTTCTCCCATCACTCGTGAACAAGACCCCGAGATACTTAAACTCCTCCACTTGAGGCAGAACCTCACTCCCGACCCGGAGGAGGGTCGGGAGCGAGAGCTGCAGATCCCCACTCGATGGCGTCAACAGGACCACGTCATCTGCAAACAGCAGAGACGAGATCCCGACACCACCGAACCGGAACTCCTCCGCTCCTTGACTGCGCCTAGAAATTCTGTCCGTAAACGTTATGAACAGAATCAGTGACAAAGGGCAGCCCTGGCGGAGTCCAACTCTCACTGAAAATGAATCCAACTTACAACCGGCAATGCGGACCAAGCTCCCACTCCATCTGTACAGGGACTGGACAGCCCGTAACAACGGGCCCAGCACCCCACACTCCTGGAGTACCCCACAGGACACCTCGAGGGACATGGTCAAATGCCTTCTCCAAGTCCACAAAACACATGTGGACTGGTTGGGCAAATTCCCATATTCACTCAAGGACCCTAGTGAGGGTATAGAGCTGGTCCAGTGTTCCACGACCAGGACGGAACCCGCATTGTTCCTCCTGAATCTGGGATTCGACAATCGATCGAACTCTCTTCTCCAGCACCCCTGCATAGACCTGACCAGGGAGGCTGAGGAGTGTGATTCCCCTGTAATTAGAACACACCCTCCGGTACCCCTTCTTAAAAAGGGGAACCACCACCCCGGTCTGCCAATCCAGAGGTACTGCCCCCGATTTCCATGCGATGTTGCAGAGACGTGTCAACCAAGATGTCCCCCACCTCCCCCGGGATGTGATTGAAGCTCTGCCGGAGGTGCGAGTTGAAGATCTTTCTGACAGGTTCCTCTGCCAGACGTTCCCAGTAAACCCTCACTACACATTTGGGCCTACCAGGTCTGACCGGCATTCTCCCCCGCCATCTGATCCAACCCACCACCAGGTAGTGATCAGTTGACAGCTCAGCTCCTCTCTTTACCCGAGTGTCCAAAACATACGGCCGAAGATCAGATGATACGACTATAAAGTCGATCATCGATCTGTGGCCAAGAGTGTCCTGATGCCAAGTGCATTTATGGACACTCTTATGCTTGAACATGGTGTTTGTTATGGACAAACTGTGATGAGCACAGAAGTCCAACAACAAAACACCACTCTGGTTCAGATCAGAGAGGCCATTCCTCCCAATCACGCCCATCCAGGTAACACTGTCATTGCCAACGTGAGCGTTGAAGTCCCCCAGCAGAATAAAGGAGTCGCCATTAGGGGCGCTTTCCAGCACCCCCACCAAGGACCCCAAGAAGGCTTGGTACTCCGAACTGTCATTTGGCACATAAGCGCAAATGACAGTCAGAGCCCGTTCCCCGACCCAAAGGCGCAGGGAAGCTACCTTGAAGAGAGCTTCAAGGTAGCTTCCCTGTGGAAGCTCGCCTTGAAGAGGCGAGCTTCATTTCAGGGGAACCAGATTCAGATCAGAGAAGATTGTTTGGGTTAGGCTGACTTGAGATTCCGTCTTCCTTCAGTTCTTGCTGGTTTCATCTTGGTGGGAATAAATCCAATGGCCGAATTACAGGTCAATTCTCCCTGAGCAGCGCTTGCAACTTCTCCACGTTCAAATCCAGTTTGCCAGAGAGTTCAAAAATCGTCACTAGCCTGTGATTCAGAATCACATCCAGTTTCCGATTCAGCTCACCAAGAGTATCAGTCTGAGTGTTCACAGCGTGGCTCACTCCAACACACACAGCAGGCAGGTTGGCGTCCAGGATAGCAGCTGCCGTGTCATAAATTTTCCGATACAGCAGGTATCCGCCAACTCCAAACAGCAGAAATCCTGTGATCATAAATCCCAATAGGTACACGACTTTGGCGTCCACAATGAACAGGGGCGGGGGGGGGGGGGGTGGGGGGTGGGGGGTGACACTCCAGATTCCATCTA